>BRZM01001421.1:0-55000 GCA_033238685.1 Lates japonicus
CTAACCCTAACCCTAACCCTAACGTTAACCCTAACCCTAGCTCGTAGAGACATGGGGCTGGCACCATTGGAAAGCCCATTGTAGAATTAGTGGGGGAGCATGTGGGTCTCGTGACTCTGCGACCACCACAGACAAAGCTATTCGCCAAAAACCAAGTGCACCCCCTGGCACTTCTGGCTAAAACCCTCTATCCTAACCCTAACCCACTTCTGGCTAAATCCCTCTATCCTAACCCCAAAATGAGACTTACTGGTTCGTTGATCTGCCTGGAAGAAAAAAGAAAAAAAACATGTCTGAGTAAAGTCTCTGACAATTTGATAATTTCCTGGCCTTCAATCTGGTATCTGCGTGGTTTTATAAATATTATACATAAAGACTGTTCTCGTTTAATTTTTTGAATTTCAATCTAAACATGGAAACTTGATAAAAACAGGAAATTATATGCTGTGAAAAATTAAACATGTTACTGTGAACAGCTGTGTTACGTTACAGAGTTAATGAGCCTGACAGGAACCAACACACCTGACAGCAATGACATCAATGCTAATGCTAAGCTAATTCATGGCTAACTCAGCTCCTTTACAGGCATCACTCACCAAGTTTTACAGGACCAGGTTCTCCAGGAGTCATTTCCTCTTTCTCACCACAGGAGGGCGCTGTTCTGTTCATTAAATAGAAAGTATGAGTCACATCTCGAGTCTCTGATGTTTCCTGACCTTTAAAATCATTCTGGTATCTGTGAGGGATTTTAGGGAGGGGGAGGGGAGGAGGAGAAAAGGAGAGAAGGAGGAGCAGCACCATCAGGAGGGAAATTGAATGAGAATCCAAACTGACTTTGTCTGAGAACAGACTGATTAAATCCAGGTCAGTTTGTGTCCTGACATCAGTCTGCTCCTCCATCTGTTAGTTTGTGTTTTAATGAAAAATTCTTCCTCCTCTAAAACTAACACAGTAACTAACAAACAGAGGCAGTGCTATTCCAGCAGCTCCCAGTAAAATCACTGTGTTTGTCAGTGGAGTCTGGTAGTGATATATAGAGATGTTTGAGGTTAAACTGGTTAATAAAAAGCTCTGTCTCTGTAGGAATCCTGTTCATAATATTGAAGAACAATCTGAGTCTCTCAGAGACACAAACAACAGCTTTAGTGGACAGATACGCAGGTGGATGAAATGACAGCAGCTGTTACCTGCAGAGGCCTCTCTCCATGTGTTTGGATGTCTCAGCGGTTTCACAGTTCACTGATCAATAACGTGATTAAATGGATAAACCACCACACCCTGTCACTTTATATTTATTTTAAACAAACATCAGTTTATATTCTGTGGCTCCTCAGCTCTGACTTTAACCACACTGAGCAGCTTGAAAACGCTCTTTGACTTAAATTGGAGTGAGAATGTTTTTTCCCGCGCGTTTCCTCCTGAATTGAATCCAGTCTGAACTGAGTGTTTCCAGCTCAGTGAGTTAATCCCGTGTGTGTGCGTGTGTGAGCGACCACACACTCCGACTGTTCCTGTGCTAAATTCTGTCAACCTCAGTTTAAACAACATGACATTACAACACACCGCAGCACAGTTACACACCTGACTCTAAACAAGCACAACAAGCCTGACACGCGCCCACACACCTGACAGCAGCGACATGAACTACCTGACAGACATCACTCACCTGTCCAGGTGTGTTTCCAGCTCCTCCTGTGGTCGGACCGATCGTCCCGGTGTCTCTGAATCAGTTTCTCTGTTCAAACCCGCCATCACGCGGACTGAGCCGACCGCTGAGCGCGCCAACATGTGCGACTTACGGCGTCTGACGTCAGTCTTAAAGCTGGAGTGCGCATGTGGCGATGCGTTAACAGATCATGGAGGGTCGTAAAAAACGAAACTCTCGTCCTGCAGAAATGTTCAGCGTTTTAAACTTAAAAAGACTCTGAGGACTCTGTTCTCCTTCAGACACAAAGTCCACTGAGTCAGCTGTTTTCATGTAATTGAAGTCTAAATCACTGAAAACTGTAGGCTCCTTTGTTTAAAGGAATAATCTGTAACTTTTCTGAAATAAATGTCTAAAACCGACCAGACCTGATGACAAATGTTTTAAACCCAGAAGAATCAATAATTTTCCTGACATTAATGGACGGTTTCATTTGATGGCCTGTCAATGACATAATATCCTCTCTGCGCATGCGTCAGCGTTGTGGTTGTCAGAGGCAGTCAGGTTTAAAATGATGTGTTTCACCTGGATATAATGAGACAGTAAACACATCAGTGACTGATGTGGAGCAGATTAACACATTTATTCTCATTTAAAAGAGAATGACTCCTGTTCAAAGCGCTGCTGTCTGTTTAGATCAACATGAGGAAAACTGCAACAAAAGCACAGAAACAGAGAATTAAATGTATTTATGTCAACACTTTAGATTTATATCTTCAGCAAGCATCTTTAGAAACAAACTATAACCTTTGTGATTTGTTGGCGGCTGCATCCTCATTGTCTGATATCTCTTCTTTATATCTGACAACAAACTGGACATTTCTTTGAATGACTTTCTGCCAAACAAAAGGAAAATATATTTGTTTCTGTATAGCCAATACAACACATAAAATATTAACTTATTTTAATAACAACTCAAAACACTGTATATACTGTGTTTTCACCTTCTTCAAATGTTAAAACTTCAGTTTGAGGACAAAGGAAAGGTGATTTCTTGAATAATTTTCTTCATGTAGAATTTTGAACCTGACTTTATTCAATGTTCACATGTAAATTAGTGAATATTTGAATTAGATAATGACTCATTAACGTATGTAAACATGAACAAATTTCATGAAACCTGTAATACAGAAAACAAATCTCTTCATGTCAGTAACCAGCTACAGAAGTTTCATGGTGATTTATGTTGGATGAAGTTTTTACCTGCAGCATCTTACCTTCAGATGTTTCTAAACTGGAGATCAGAAACAACCACTGGGTTTCTGGAAAACATCTTTGATGTAGAAGCCAGAGAACCTGGGTTGTGTTGAAACATTTCAAAGATCTGAATTGATAGAAAAACTAGAACCTAACAGCAGGAAACTGAGAAACGACCAGACACTAATCTCATTAAGACTAGTTTGTAAAATGGCTACCTAAATTATCTTTTACAATGAGAGACAAAACAAGTTCAGCAGTAAAAGGAAAAACACAACAATGTTCTTCAGACGAGAACTTTTAAATAAGTAAGTCACAGAATCCTAACCCTCCTGAATGCCCAACACAGTCTGAAGGAACAGCAATGAACTTTTTATGGGTTTTGCATTAATGTTGAAAAGGAAGTAGACATCTATAATTATGTTGGATTCTCCAAACAGGTTTTAAGTCAAAAAGACTTACCCAATGGTAAGAGATGAAATCTGTCCACACAAGAAGAAACAGAAAGAAATCCAAAATCCAATGAAACAGTCAAAATGTCCTAAACACAGGTAAATCAGGTAAAACACAAGGAACAAAGAAGCAGCAGTAACAAACACAACACATGGAAACAATCATGGAAACTCAACGATGGAAAATGACATTATATTTGCACTGAGAACTAAAAGGAAACAGGTTACACAGAAAAACACGAAGGCAGGAAATGAAACTACAAGAGAAACTCCACAAAAACACTTACTAATAAAACAGGAAATAATTGCAGTGTCATCAGAGTCACACAGGTATCAGCTCATGACATCATCAACAGACACCTTCACCTGAGGAAGATCCTGCTGAGTGCGCCCCAAAACCACCTGAACTTTATTTTGCTGTGGTAGCTTCCAAAGTTTTCAAGTCCTAAGTCCTTAAATCCTAGTCTGATTTGTTATTAATATGATGGTAGTTTTAGATGGTCCAGGGGTTAGGGGTCTGGTCTGAATCAGGGGTCTGGTCTGGGTTAGATTCACATTCTTGGAATTTGGAATCCCATCTTTGGAATTGGACTAAAATGGGGTTGTGATGAGTCCAGGAGCTGAGTCCAGATTTCAGGTTTCAGGCCGGTCGAGTTCTGGCCTCATGATTGTTGAGGTTTTATTCTATAATTACTTCACTCTGTGGAATGGCTGTTGATGATTTTGGACCATTTAGGAAACATAATCTTACTCTGTAATGTAGATCTGGGCCCACTGCTGCCAAATTGTTGTTCCATGACTTTGATTCTGATCCATTTTAAAAATTGGAGTTGGATTATTCTTGTGGAATTAGTCCAGGTTGTGTGTTCTGGGTAATTTATGACCCAATCATTAAAACCCTGACTGAAATGTTTCTGATTGCACTTTAAGGTCGAAAGAAGCTTCAGTTCAGAGACTCGGTTTCTCAGACGTCGGTCCTGATACCAGAGGATGACAGTGACGACACAGTTCAACTGTTCAACTGTGAAAACATGAGTGTGATCTGTCTGATAAACACAAACAGCCAACATTGAGAATAAATAAAGAATTTTAATGTATATTTATATACTGTAAATATATCCAGAATACATGTAGTAAACAGAATTGTACACAGTAACATACTTCAATTTCCACACTTGGATTGATATTTCAAGTATGCAGATCAGTTATAGCATCAGATACGTCTCAGTGCTTCTTGGCAGATGGAAGAATATTAAAAGAATAAACAGCATAGAAGTTATCTGGAAGAATCCCATCATGCAGTGCAGTATATTGCAGATAACTTTGGTATGTTGTCAACCAAAATAAAGCATGTTAATTTACAAAAATCAGAGAAAACAGCATCTAGATCCACGTGGACGTCAAACCAACACATTTCCCCACAGGTCGTTAAAGTTGCATTTATTCTAAAGACAAATGTCTGAAGTAGAATAAACAAACCAGATGTGAATCCTAGTTCAAATCCAGACTTAATCTGTGTTTTACATCTCCTCAAAACCATGACTCAATCTTTACTTCATGGAATCAATTAGGGTTAGGGTTATTTTCCTGACACCAAAATCAAAAGATTTAAAATCAACCTCAACAAGAATAATCATGTTTGTCAGTGCTGATCTGAGGTCAGAGCCTCAGTTCGTATTTATTTATTTAAATTTAATCTTAATGTTCATGGACAATGACAATGAGGAAGTGATTTTAGTGAAAGTTGGAGTTTTACTCTTTAATCAGAGACAGGAGTCAGACCTGTCGACATGTTTAGTTTCCATTCATCAGATATGAGAAACCTGCTCCTGAACCAGGTCTACAGACTGAGCTGGATCACTATCAGTGACCTCAGACACCAGGTTCAGATCTAAATGCTGTTTTTTCTGCTGTTGATCAGCAGCTGAGGAACAACACAACACTGCAGCGTGCAGATTCAAAAAGATCTCTAATAACTCTGTACACATTATTACTGTTAACTCAGTCAAACTACTGACCACAGTTACATTCAACAGTCATTCATTAACAAACACTCCCTGTTACATCACTTCCTTCAGCACAGAAACATAAAGCGTCCGTTAGATTCACAGAAACCTTTCCTCACGCCTCCTCCGAATTTTTGTAGTTTTATCACTTTGAATCTCAGTGGATTTAATTCATGTTTCCATGATGAGCAACAGAAAAAAAGATTAAACTCAGTCTTTAACAAACTGGACACAAAACCTGAATCAAACCTAAATATTAAACATAAATAATATTTTCTTGTTTCTGTCATATATTTAACACTGGACAGAAACATCCACTGATATTCAGTAAAACAATAAAACTTTGTTTTATATATATATATATACTGTATATTTCTAACCTCTCACATACAAACATGTACATATGTGACATTTTTACAGCAGATTCCTCTGATCAATCATTATTGTCTTCTGATGGATATTGATCTATTGCTAATATTTCTTCACATCTAAAAAAAAACAACAGCAAACAGTTTGGTTAAAAAAAATATTAAAACTCAACACTGACAAAAAAAAAACCTAAAAAAAATACTGAAACATGTTTCACAGAAATCACAAAGTTTGTCTGAAGAGAAACTACCTGAAATGATGAACTGCAGATAAGCCCAGCCCACTGACACCTGGACTCTGAGCTGGTAAAAACGTCGTCACAAGGCTCTGAAACAGATTACAGTGTTTTCACAGAGACAAAACTTCTGCTCAACTAGAAATAAAAACACAACAAAACTGTTTGTTCTGCCTCAAAATCTGATCAAGAGTTTAGTTCAAACTGAAGGACGGCTGATTGGCAGGTGACAGTCATGTGACGGTCAGCCCAACACCGGCTGTCGAGTGTCAGTCGGTTCATTGTTTCGCTCTGAAACAAAGTGTCCTACTCAGTTTGTTAGTGAAACTCTGACAAACAGAAAACAACTTCACTTAAACTAAAACAACCAATCAGAGCCCTGCGATGTCCTCTGACTTATCATGTGGTTCAGTGAGGAGAGGGCAGTGATGTCATCACGTCATCCTCACCTGGTTCCCAACAGAAAAACAATTTATTTACCAATAACAATAAATTAATAGAGAAATCCTGTTAAAAATAAATGTGATAAACAGCTGTTCAGATTTACAGTATCATTGTGTACTATTAACAGTATTACTGTATTTGTACAGTATTAGTATTTATATGAACAGTACTACTCAGACTGTAGGACACACACATGCAGATCAGCAGAAATAAACAGTCTGAACAAACATGGCTTCTCCTTCAGTCTGTTCTCACACTGGGTTGTAGTGTAGATACTGTTCCACAGCAGAAACACAAACTGATCAGAAACTTCTTTAAACTCTGAGGAGCTACATTTGAAAAACCTTCTACATCAGCCTCTCGTGTAAAACCTGCTCTTTGATTTACACTTTAGACTCAGGTCTGAAAACATCTGCACCACTTCCTAAACCCCTGATCCCTAATCCTGACCCCTGACCCTGATCACTGACCATGAAACCCCTGATCCTGACCCTGATCCCTGAACCCGACCCTGATCCCTGACCCTGAACCCCCCGACCCTGAATCTCTGACCCTGACCTGCTGATGAACTTTAACTCAGATCAGTGAACTCATCTGTTCCCGCTGATGTGTTTCTATCACTTAAAAAAAAACGAGCAGCTGCAGAGAAACATCTGTCACCTGTGACATCATCAGAGTGACTGTGATGTAATTTTCTTTGCTATGACATCACTGATGTTTCTCTCAAGAAGTGAAACAGTGAAGTCACTGCTGGTGTTCACACAGGTGACACCTGACTGTTTCCAGGTGTTTCCAGGTGTTCAAACAGAATTCCAGGTTTTCGATGATCCTGTTAAGAGTCTAATTTTAAAAACTTGATATTTTTAATCTGTGCAGTGAAAATGGAAGACAGGATTCACTCCATCATCTGTCCACAGCTCTATATCATTCACTCATGTGTTCATCTCTTCATGTGCTGAGGTGAAGCTCTCTGCTGTTTTCTGATTGGTCAGATAGCTGCTGTGATTCATTAGATCACAGCTTCTTCTTCTTCTCTCAATAAAAAATCATTTCAGATTTCAGTTAGTGTACTTCCTGTTCCCGAGTAGCACTTCCTCCTCAAGAAATCATCATTTCCTGCAGCAGACTCCACCCAGCAATGATGTCAGAAGAGAAGACTCCGCCTCCTGCTCGGACTGTTTGCTGAACCGACAAAAAAAAAAACTTTTATTTTAATCAAACAAGTCGATAAACAGATTTGTCTCAGGTTTAAAGGCTGTTCTGGAGCTTTCAGTTATATCACATGATCTTCCTTCACAGATGGAGTTACCCTGTTGTCATGGAGAATTACCTCTGAGGATTAAAAGCTTCAGAACAGCTGCTAAATGAGCCTTGGGTTAAATTATTTTAGACAAATAAAACTAAAAGTATCTGTGAAGTTTCAGTTTATACAGATGAGGCCATCGATCCTGAGTGCTTTGAACACATGAAGGAACGGAATGTTTTATCTTTTCTGTATTCATCTGAACGTCATATGAACATCACCTGATCTGTGTTACGTAGGTCAGGTGTGTGTTACCTGGGTCAGGTGTGTGTGTGTGTGTGTGTGTGTGTGTGTGTGTGTGTGTGTGTGTTACCTGGGTCAGGTGTTGCTGTCAGTCTCTTTGTTTCTTTTTCCAGTTGAATCTCTGGCAGACTAAAGATGGACGTTGCTAAAACAACAATCACAGTAACTTAGTGATGTCACAATACATAGTGACATCACAGAACTCAGGGGTCAAAGGTTGTGTTTAAACTTACTGTCAGGAAGTGACCTCACTCTGTTTCCCAGGTTACTGAAGTAACGGTGATTCATCGACTCGTCTGCAGAGATCCTCTTCTTCCCTTCAAACTAAAGTTTAAATTAAAACTTTATCGTCCAGTTACTCATGAAAATCCGTTTTATTTTCTTATATATGATGATGTCACATTCTGTGAGACATTTACTGACCTGCAGGAACTTTGACAACAGCTCCACTCCTTCACTGCTGAGCCTGAACACAATAGCACAGATTATATCTCCCACATTAAAGTAATGAAACTGGTGGCAGCTTTAATTATCTGAACCAAAAACTCTATAATTAACCTTTAAAGTTAAAAGTCAGCAGAATATGTCTTTATCAGTGAAGGTTGGGTCAGAGGGAGCTGAGTGGCAGTTTTTGGGGGGGGGGGGGGGGGGGGCAGGTTGTGTACCTGCGTGTAGTCAGGTTGTGTACCTGGGTGTGTGGTTACTCAGTCTCTCTGCTCTGTACTGAGGGTAGTTACACGTCACAAACTCCTCATTAGAACTGATCCCAGGCCAGCTCTGCTCTGTCGGAGTACCTGCACACACAATACACACAACACACATCAAATACACAAATATATCAAATATACCATTTTATCAAATACAGGTGTTTCTATGAATAAAAATCAGAGAAGCTCGTTGGTTCTCGCCCAGAAGTTTGAAGATGAAGTGAAGCTCCTCCTCAACTGTGGAACCAGGAAACAGAGGTCGACCTGTCGCCATCTCATAAAAGATACACCCAACACCCCTACAGAGAGAGAGACAGGTTACAGACAGACAGACAGACAGGAAGAGAGAGTTGGTCATCCTTCTGTAGTAATAGTACTACAGTGTACTACAGTAATAGTGTTCAGTACTAACCACATGTCGATATGAGTGGAGTAGTCGGTGCTGCCCAGCAAGATGTCCGGTGGTCGGTACCACAGTGTCACCACCTCGTTAGAATACGTCTTAGTTGGGATCGACTTCGCTCGAGCCAAACCTGAAACAAACAAAACACCTGAGCGACATCAGAGACATGGTCGTCTTGCGTCCCTTACGAAACCTCAGTGTGGAGAGGGTCTACTGTCGGGCTGCTTACTCTGTCACCTGCTGTTAACTCACCATAACACCTGTCGTTTCCTCTGTAGTTCTCTGCAGGTAGAACTCACCTGAGACTCACCTGAGACAGCCAATAGAAACCAGTCGTTCTGTTCTTCGTTCCCATCTCGTCTCTACTTCATCACAGTCAGTTTACTTTGTTGTAAAGTTTACAGCCTGTTGCTCCTGCAGCTAAAACTGGTGTAACAAAGGTTTTCCTGACAGACGCATTGAGTCATGGACTTTTAGGAGGATACCATAGTTTGTCCAAAGCAGTTTACAGTGATCTCATTCATCCTCAACAGGAACCACAGTAGATGACATATGTGAAACATATCTATGGAAATGAGAATAAACCTGAGCCGGAATGTGTCTGTTAAAACCAGCAGGAAACAGATGGACTAACCAAAGTCTGCCAGTTTGAGCTCTCCTCGCTCATTGATCAGCAGGTTTTGGGGTTTCAGGTCTCGATGGAGGACTTTCCTGCGATGACAGTATGACAAACCTCGCAGCAACTGGAAAAGAAAGAGCTGAGGAGAGAAAAACCAAAACCAAACTGTTCAGTCTTCACTCAGTGTCACAACAAATCTGAATCCAGTTCAGATGCTTGGATTCCAGTTCAAATTAAATTAAAACTCATCCTCATCCTCTCTCATCCATTTTTCTGTCTGAAATCCACTTCTCAGGCAGAGTCTGCCACGATCCTGAACCAACACAGTCCTGAACCAGCATAGTGTATCACATCAGTCCGAGTATACTCATCACTACTTCACTCACAGCTCAGATTTTACCTAAAGGCTGATTACGTGTAACACGTGTTACATGTCAGTCACATGTTACATGTTACAGATCAGCATCAGTGTTGTCAGTCAGTGATATCAGATGTAAATGTGTAGAGGAGTATAACTACACACAGCCTGTAGTATCTGAAGTACTGACAGTAATAAATGAACAGAGATGAAGTTTTCTCACTTTGACGTTGTGAACATGGATCGTGTTTCCACAGTCATCCAGGTACTGTTTCAGATCTTTGTCCTGAAATACACAAGAAACACAACAACACACATCAACACACAAACACAGATACAGGCTCAATGAACTGAAAACAAGCTGTGTGTGTCTGTGTGTGTGTGTACGTGTGTGTGTGTGTGTGATTGTGTGTGTGTGTGTGTGTCTGTGTGTGTGTGTGTGCGTCTGTCTGTGTCTGTGTGTGTGTGTCTCACCAGGTATTCAAACACCAGTGTGAGGGATTTCTGCGTGTGGATAATGTCATGCAGCGTGACTCGATGTTGGCGTGTTTCAGATCCTTCAACAGAGACACTGAGAGAGAAAACACACACATTAATATACACTCATACTGCAGAAGTACTACAGATACTGCAGTAATACTTCTGTCTGACTAGCTGTAGTACAGTATTAGTACTATAGTAGAATAGTATCAGTACTGCAGTACCTTCTCTGATAGCTGTACATGGAGCTCCTTCTTCATGTTCTAGTCGAATTCCCTTCAGAGCAACGAGGTTCTCAGTCAGTTTACTGCGACCTTTATACACTGTGGCATAGGTCCCCTACAGACAGACAGGTGAGAGGGAGACAGGTAGAGAGGGAGACAAGAGACAGGTGAGAGAGAGACATCCAGACTCTTCATCTCCAGGTCCTGCAGTCACCAGACTAACAGATCAGTCAATACCAGAACCACAGCTGGGGACCAGGGCCAGGACTACACCTGGGGACCAGTGACACCTGGAGACCAGTGACATCTGAGGACCAGTGAAACTTTATTAACAGCTGGAGATGAAAACAGAAAAAAATCAACAAATCAGGTTTCCTCACCTCTCCCAGTTTGTCCAGTTTGATATACGTCTCCAACTTCCCAAAACCAATCTCTGACTGCAGAGAGAGAGACAAACAGAGAGAGCGAAAGACAGAGAGACAGACACGGGAACCGTTAATAAAATCTTTATTGACAGCAAACACAACAGAACCTATTAACATCCTGCATAATAGAAACCGAATAGAAACAGAGTAGAAACAGGTAGAGGCAGACGTACCAGAGACACTCTGCGCAGCCGCCTGCTGATTGGCTGCTCAAACAGAGCTGGACCAATCAGATTAAACTTCTCCAGGTAATCATCTGGAAGACGAATATCAGCCGGTAACGACAGACGTTTATTAATGTCCTGAAAGAGAGAGAGAGAGACAGAGAGAGAGAGAGAGAGAGAAAGATAGATAAATTTGTAAAGATACTTTATTTACATAATCACATCAGCAGGTGAGGGTCGGTCAGGTGATCACACTTCAGATAAGACACGCAGGCATAAAACCTCCTCACACACCCCTTCGGCTCTCTAAAAATCTGTATATTCCAAATGACCTTATGGAAGCAGAAATCCAGTCTCAGTCTGGCTTTAATGTTGAACTTCCACAAGGTCACAAGTGTCTGTCTGTAGCCTGTCCCTGCAAGTGAGGTAAATCACTAACTTGGCTTCACCTACAAGAAAGTTTAGCGGAGTTGATTCTTTGGTTTGTCCTTTTTGTTTTGTTGGACTCCACCAATAAAAACATGGATGAAAAAAATGACACTAAAAAGGTTAAAATCACCAGTTAAAAAGCTAAAGAACGGGGTGAGTCTCCTGCACTCAGTAAAAACATGGAAAATGTTCTCAAACCACAGAGAGGATACTAATTTAAAACACTGGGGTTAAGAAGAGACACAAGGCATTGGTGGCTCCGTGGAGGATGATCCACTGGAGATCAACGGTCCTCTTCTGTGTCCCCTCAGCCTGTCAGTCAACACACTGGGCTCCCTGTTGCTATCTGAATGGCCTTTACACAGTTTATGTAAAGAGTCTGTCAGCCCACTTTCTGGAGGCTCAGCTTCTCAGAGTTGTGGACCTTCGAGAGGGGACCACTGAGCTCTGTGAACCCAGGGCTCAGGTGGAGGTCGGGGAAGACGTACGTGGGGTCAGGTTTGGCCCCTCCCCTCTCATACGGCAGGAGGAGGCTCCTCTATGTCACAGAGAGCTCCTACCTCCAGAGCTCCAGGTCTCTCTGCACCAGCCAGACAGAGTGACCCCCAGCACTGAGCTCAGAGCCTGGGCATCAGTGAGCGCCAGCCCTGCCACATCCACCAGCAGTTTCAAAGATACAGTCTTCGACCTGCACAGCACCCCCATCAGCCCAGGCACGGCGCCACAGCTCATGTCCAGTCTGCCCCCACAAATTAAACATCAACAACCAGTGCAGAGAGTGACTCTTCTGAAAGTTTGTCCAATTAAAAAGAGAATAGGATTTAAAAGCACCCCAATAAAATGGAGTTAACCCACCTAAATCTGATGTAAAATTGGTTAAAAACAGAGTAGCATCCAGTCCCAGCTTTTTAACATGTCTCAGGATTCAGTTGGCCACGCTCCTCCACACCAGGTCAGAGGGACCTGTCAGATACCTCTGGACAAACTGTAATCTGAACGTGGCTGTTCTACTGGCCAGATGGACCAGGCCCTGACCCCCTCAGCTCTAGGTAAATTTTCTTGGATCTTTGCCAACAGACCTGATAGCGGATCCAGACTGGCCAGCTGGTGCCACAGTAGAGAAGCTACCATGTTATTTAAAACCCATACCCATCCCATCTGGGATCAGAGTCATCTCCACTTTGACAGTTTGCCTTCAACCCTTCCCGGAACATTCTCCCACTTTTTCCTTAATATATTTTCATTACCTAGATAAATACCAAGGTATTTAAGGCTGTTTCTCTCCCATGCCAGGCTTTGAGGATGAACAGAGAGGCCCTCATTCCACCTCCCAAAAGTAAGGGTCTTGCTCTTTGCCCAGTTCACCCTCGCAGCCAACACAACAGAGAACACTTTGGTAATACTAGCTGAAATATCCACATCTTGCTCATCTTTTATAAAAACAACCACATCATCAGCATAGGCAGATAAAACCATGTTACTAGTAAAACCAGGTAAAAACAGACCTTTAACACTCAAGCATATTTTATGAATGAGGGGTTCCAGGGAGAGGCCGTAGAGTATATTTATATATCAAGGTGACACTATGAGAATAATTCCAAATTCACAAATAAAACAAATAGATAAAGATAATATACTTAGATATTCCAAACAGTAGAAAACAGAAATCCAGTAAAGAAACTAGAATGCTTTAATTTACTAGACAGAGAATTCCAATTAGCCTAATATTTAACCCAAATAAAACAAAAAGACAAACAATAACTACATATAGACTTAGTGACCATAAACTCACAATTGAAACTGACACCAAAAAAGAAAGTGTCAAGGTTAGGAAACTGTCTGAAGATAAGAGAAGTTATCTCCATATTTACACTGTGATTTCCGCCAAGGTCGGACAGACCTTCATCCAAACCACCAGCCCTGACACTGTGTGTGTGTGTGTGTACCTCAGTAGAGATCTTCTTGTTCCTCAGTCGGACTCGAACTGGACTCTGGACGTCGTCTGAAGAAGAAGCAGGATCACTTTCTCCATCTGAACTCATCTTCACATCCTCATGGACAATTTCTGAAAACACACACACACACACAGTCACACATGATAACATATATACACAATATACACACAGGAAAACACAACATAAACCACTATCATACACACCAACTAAAGATTCACTAACTCTGGACACCAAACTTCAAAAGTCAACACACTGAAAATATTTCCATTAAACCTGGAAATAATCAAACTAAAAACCAAACTAAGTTTGAAGATTCATCATTTTATCATCATTTTAAAACACAAGTCATGTGATGAAAAGTGAAGAAATATTTAAGATTCTGTTTCTAGATCAGAAAATTTAGGTGGTAGTTATAATTGTTTCCAACAGATCACTGCTCATAAAGTTACATTATGGTCACAGTAAAAATATTATCAGAAGTCTGAACAGATACAGATTCAGTGCGGTCAGTCTCTAAACACCTCCCTGAGTTTCACTCATGACTTGAAACACAGTCCTGTTTACTCTAGGGCAGTGACAGAGGGGTGAATATAAGGAGAGAGAACCAGAGTTTATCAGAGACACACAGCGCCCTCGGATGGAGGAAGAGTCGTACTGCAGCAACATCATGACCTACAGACGCCTCACAGATTTAAAATGACTCACTGACCAGAGAAGACTACAGAGTCCTGACTGTCCTGGACTCCACAGTCACCTGACCTCAACCCCACTGAACATTAATGACTGAGAGAGCAAAGCATTCTGGGACATCACAAAAACATTCTCAGATCATGCTGGGATAATCTGGGAGTCCATGCTGTCATTAAAGGGACAAACACAGAACACTAGCATGTTTCATAAATTCAACAGCCGATATTATCATTTAAAATAAAAATAACTGTGTCACATTCAGAATAAATGTTTGATGATATCAGCTTCACAGTTACAGTGAAAAGATTAATCTACACACACCAGTATTAAAACACATATATACACACATATGTATTTCAGTGTTGTGTAGTTCAGACATCTGAATTAATTTAAACAGCGTGATCACTTTAAACTACGACTGTGAAACTACAGGAAAACTGTCAGTACCCACACAGAGGTATCTGCAGTATCAGTACCCAGTCTGTTCAAGTGGTTGCAGTACTATACAGTACAGTATATATTTGCAGAAGAAGTACTCAGTTTGTTGTTGTTGTAGTACAGTATTATACACAGTATCTGCAGTACTCAGCTGTGTACTGTGGTCAGCTGCTATACCACTGTCAATGTAGTATCTGAACACATTTCCAGTATTAGTTCCCAGTCTGGTTGTGTGGTGCAGGTGGTGTAGTATTTGTACACATGTATTTGCAGTACAAGTACCCAGTCTGTTGGTGTGGTTCAGGTAGGAGCTCAGGCTGCGTCCGAGGCCTCGAGGTTTCCTCAGTGAACTGCTGTATGACTGAAGGAGAGACTGAACAGAGGAGGAGGAACCTCGAACCTTCAAACCAGCAGAAGACGAACGAAGAGACACCTCTGGGGGGGTGGGGGGGGGGGGGAGAACAGTGATTGATTGATTTAGAAGAAAAAAAAGGAGAGAAGAAAAAACAAATGGTTACAAAAGAAAGAAAAAAACAAGTGCAGAAGATTAACTGATTGACAGGTCCAACCAATCACAACCATTGATCAACCAACCAATCAGATCAGAGGGAGGAGTCAGGCAGGACATTTCTACCTGTGAGGAATCAAACCACCAACCCAGACGCTTTCATGTTTTAAATTAAACTTTATTCAGTGTTTATTTCACAGATCCAGTAAAACTAGTACAACCAGTCTGAAGTGTCTCTGAGCAGCTCCACTGGAGCAGTCAGAGTTCAGTGCCTTGCTCAAGACTACCTTCGAAGGAAGCTTTTTCTCTCCTCAGATTTATCCTGCTGGTTCAGGAGTCAAAACCGGTGACTGTCCAGTCATAACCTGCCTCTGTAAGACACACCTGAGCTGTAGAAACACCTGTGCTGCAGACACACCTGAGCTGCAAACACACCTGTGCTGCAGAAACAACTGAGCTGCAGACACACCTGAGCTGCAAACACACCTGTGCTGCAGAAACACCTGAGCTGCAGACACACCAGAGTTGCAAACACACCTGTGCTGTGGACACACCTGAGCTGCAGAAGCACCCTTTGCACTAGGACCAGATCCAGAAACAGGTTCAGGTTCGGGTCTTCTGAGGGACTTGGTTCAGTTGACATTAAATTCTAGATTTACCTGATTCCAGTTCATCACAGATTCAGATATTCCTGAAACACTGAATCTCGGCAGCAGGTGATCACACCTGAAAGTACCTGTGTGTGTGTGTGTGTGTGTGTGTGTTACCTGAGTCACTGTGTGATGTCACTTCCTGGTTGATGGTGTCACCCAGCGTCCTCTCCCCTCCCCCGCCCCCTCCCCTCCCCAGAGTGAGTGACAGCTGCCGTTTGATCTTCCTCATCCTCTCCATGAGAGGGGGCCGGGGGGGCAGAGGGGGGCGTGACGCTGAGGGAGGTGGAGCAGCCAGCCTGGAGACCACACCTGGACAGGTAAATACAGGAAGTAAAAGTATCATCTCACAGATCAGACGTCAGCTTCTTTTAAAGATCTGTTTCTACAGCCTCAACAAGCTTCCAGCTCCTCTTCTGATCTCTCGGCCTCA
Source organism: Lates japonicus (assembly GCA_033238685.1). NCBI lineage: Eukaryota > Metazoa > Chordata > Actinopteri > Centropomidae > Lates > Lates japonicus. The sequence continues at coordinate 16,438 of BRZM01001421.1, forward strand.
GAGTGTTGTGAGTGATGAACGAGTCGATCTCTGACTCATTAAACAGATCAAATCAACAGTTCAACAGTTCTAATCCCTGAATGTGTCCGGTCTCTCATCTCAGGGTTATTATTCATCTGGAGCTAATTAAACCAGCCTGACGTTTCCCACAGGAAGGATCACTCCACCATGACTGGACCAAAATGAAACAGGAGTAACTTGATATTTACTAATATACAGCTCCCCCCCAGAATAATAACTTTCATGTGTCATAGTGTTAATATTGAAATTAAGTAACTTAAAAAGAGCTAAAACTTGCACTGCCACAGAATATTGTGGATGTTTCACAGTTTTCTGTTTCAGTTTCAGAATCATTACAGCCTTGGTAAATCACCAACATCATCTTAAGAGACTCAATGAGACTCTGGTTCATATGGAGCCTGAAACTCTGTTGTCTCCCCTCAGTCCAACCCCAGGAGGCAAAGGACCAGAGGTACAGAGCAGATACTGGATCAACATTCATCCCCAACACCAGTCTGAACAGATCCTCCACCGCAGGGAGAGGCTTGTTTCAGTAGATGGATCCTGAGCATCGTTCTGTGTCTCGTACCCCACAAAGGCCAGACCCACAACCAGAGGACAGCTGGATCCAAACCCTGACCCTGCCCTCAGCTGACCCCGCAGAGGATTCACTTCTGGAAACCAAGGCCTCCCAACATGGGAGAGGTAGCAGAACCAGGTCAAAATTAGGTCTGTCCTGAAACTGAGGAGAACTCAGAGGGAAAAGGATGAAAAGTTTATAACATGTCTGTGTGCCAGTGTTGTGACAGAGCATCAAGGCCCTGACCCTGAACCGAGCCCAGATCTGGGTCGTACATCCCTGTATCCACAACTCCCCCACAGACAGACCCTGTCCTGGATAGAATCTCCTTTTCTTCCACCACTCCGGCTTCCCTAGTTGGAAATATTGGCCCAGGAAACTATTTGCCACGGGTCAAACTGAACCCCTGACCGACTGGTCTGAGAGACACCGTCGATGACCAGCCCATGATCCCTGGACAGGACCAGAGTCCCAGCCTGCAGCCCTGCCTGGGTTCTTCTGTTGATCTGACCCTGGTGGTCTGAAGCAGTCCTCTGAAGCAGTCTGTGCTGGTCTGAGACGTAGGACAGCTGAGCTCCACATCATCACATGTGAGGTGGGAATGAGCCATAAAACATTTAAATAAATTAAGAAGAACAAAGAAAGAAATCTGAGCTTTTGAATCCTGATCTTCTTCACTCAGGAGGACAGTGACGGGGTTACTCATCTTAGCCGTGCATGTAGCAGCAATGCTTTTACAGAGTTTTCACCAATTTTAATTATTAATTAATTATTGTCTGTTTGTTTTGAGTAGGAAACCTCTGAGGAGAATTCAGCTCCTGGAAAAAACCTCCTGAACGATGAAAACTGAAGAAATCTGAACCAATAAATGACACATATGAGTTAACACTGAAAACAGTAACTCCTGTGAAACTCCTGAGAATCAACCTGCAGGATATATCGCAGGTACATCACTGTCACCTGACAGGATGAGGCTGCAGCACAAACTCCACCGGCTGGGATGAGTAAATCAAACCCACCCAAACAGATTAACACAAACAGTTATCAGGCCCAGTAAGTCTGTAGGCTGCGTATTTCACCATCACAAACACTGTGGAGCCATAGCTAACATGCTAACAAACCAGCTCCTGTCTGCATTACTCTAACAACACTGTAGTACACCTAGTACCAGGCGCACCTGGTGTACCTGGTGTACCTGGTCTCTGAGATTAGAAAGATGCTTACTCTGTTTTTACAGAGCAGGAAGCACAGAACACACGTGGTCTGCAGAGAGACAGGTAATGTTGTTTTTAATAAATTAATCAGAGAAACAGCTGAAACACAGAAACTTTATCTCTCAGACAGCGAACACACAAACACCTGACAGGTGTATAACGTCACTGTCTGATGCTGTGACATCACAGTGCCTCAGTAATACCTGATTCACCTGAACATTAAGCTACATGTTTCTGTTCACGCCCAGTTAACAGCTAACAGTAACAGCTATTTAGATTCTGTCTCTCTGTGGTTCTGTCTATGTCCTCTGTTCTCTCTGTGGTTCTGTCTATGTCCTGTGTGTATCTGTGGTTCTGTCTATGTCCTGTGTTCTCTCTGTGGTTCTGTCTATGTCCTGTGTCTCTCTCTGTGGTTCTGTCTATGTCCTGTGTGTTTTCTCTGTATATGTCAGTGTTACTGTATGAGGCCGGGGCCGTCTATTTACTGCAGTGAGTGTCCTCAGTATGTTATAAATAGCAGCGGAGGCGGAGCAGGTTAATCTCTGAAGCTGTCGCCCTTTAACGGCTCCGTCAGTCTTTAATAAAACGGTTTCCAGCTCACACGAGACTCGGTGGTAACGGTTACTCACCGGGAGGATCTGTCTCGGTCCGTCCCGGGTTATCTTTGGCTCGGTTCAGTCTGACAGGATCTCGGGTCTTTCTGGCTCCCAGTAATCTGCAGCCATGTTGCTTCTCCGCTCGTCTCCGCTCCTGCGGTGCGTCCTGAAGGAGACACCCACCGTACCGTCACTGACGTCACTGCGCGGCGCCCCCGGCACGTGCCGCCGCCACTGCGTTATTTCTTTATAATAATTTAATTACACAAACTACAGATACACAGGAGTCAACCGGGTAAAGAATCAAATAACCTGATGGAAGCTGCAGCGGAGCTCAGACATTAATGTGACTTTATTTAAACAGTGTGATGGTTCAGTCCAGAGGACGAGAACAAATGTCTTCTTTTGTTCCACAGTCAAAGAAAAATCCTCAGCTCCAGCTGCCACTGGTCACGTGTCATCTGACCAACAAACCCAGATGTTCTCCTCTTCTCATCTCCCAGCACAAAGGTAAAACCCTCTGACCTCCATGAGGTCTGTCTGAAGCAGAGCTCTGCCCTGGACTGAACCCAGTTTTCAGCTCCAACGAGGTCTGCCAGAGTCTGATTCTACAGACAACAGGATCTAAATCAGAGTTAGCACTGAGTGGCTAGTCAGCAACACTGAAGACACACCGCCAACACAACTGCCCTTTACTGGACTTTGAACACAACAGCACATCAGAGAGCATCGTTCTTTTCCTTCCAGAGACTTGGTAAGGTCACTGGGCCTTAGCTTACCTAGCATAGCACGGCTAAGGACACGACTGTCAACCTTTTCTCAGTGTGTTACATTGATTAGGTTCAGACTCACTGGACTTTACTATGAATAAATAAGTTGTTTGATGTTAGTTCACAGACTGAAAACTGAAGCTACATCAAACTTCATTTAAACTGAATTTACCTGAACACACACACACACACCTGTATATACAGCTCCTAGATTACATTAGTTATTGTGTGTATTTTGTTAAACAAGTTTAGTTTGAGACTGATTTAGTGAATACGTCTGTTCCTGTTTTCCAGGCTGCTGGTCTGTTTAAGACTTGAATATGAATGTTATTATTATTAATGTTTTGTATCTACGACAGCTGATGTGTTAGTAGTGATGTGATGACATCAGACTGGACTCAGTATCTTCACCAGGTTTAATATAAAAACAAGGATCCAGAATCTGCAGGTCCACGTCGTCCAAACATCAGGAGGTCTGGATCAGAACCAGCAGATGGAGTCGACCCGTCAGGATGGTTCTGTCTGTTTCACTGAGTCACACACACTCATCCTGAAGGTCAAAGGTCAGCTGCTTCAGTTCAACAGTTCATGTTTTTCCTCCTCTTCACTTCTTTCTCCTGACGACCGTCCAGCCGTCCTCTTCATCCTGAGGAGGAGGAGGATGTGTCCTGCTGACTGATGGACTGGACGATTCACACTCCATCACCTGAACACACAAACGCTTCATCACAGTTTATCCTCAGAGTTTATTCTGTTTCTTTATCTGAAGGAAACAGAGTCAGTTCATGTCAACTGGAAACTTTCAGCTGTGAAATACAACAATCTGTTCATCCAGAAAATAAATCATCAACTATATTTGATCATTGTTCAGTAAAAAGTAAAAAGTACAGTTTCTCCCATGTTTATTTAATGGCTTTGTTTTATTTTACTGCTTATTGGAGCTATGGCACAACAATTTCCTTCGGGATTAATAAAGTTCTTCTCTTTCCCTGAAGATCAATTCATCAATAAATTCATTGTTTGTGGTCGTTTTTTTTCTAACTGACCAATCAGAGTAGTGCAGGTGACAGGTGAGACATACCTGTGCTTCATCGTCACTCTCTTCAGAAGGTGTGGGTGGAGCTGTGACCTTTGCCCTCTGACTCTTCTTCTGTGTCAGAGTGTTGATGGTGTGTTGGAGCTGCTGCAGCGCCCCCTGCTGCCACTGACTGAACACCTGCAGCAGACTGACCGACACCTGTGGAAAAGTGGAGCAGGGTTAGCATATGACTACACCTGCGGACAGGTGGAGCAGAGTTCCTCTTGATGTTGTGTTACTTTGTGTTTATGTGACAACGTCATTCAGTCACTGCTGTTTAAATAATTTTGTGTGTGTGTGTGTGTGTACCTCAGGTAAACTCCCATCATCCACCACTGTGTCAAACTCCTGATCCATCAGTTCAGCAATGAAATCTTCGACCTCACACTGCTGCAAGTCAGTTGATCGCAGACACACACACACAATCATCAACCTGACAGTCAATAACTCACTTGTGTAAAAACCTGATGAGCACATACTGATCAAAACATTTCTATGGCAACAACAACCTGAGGTCACTGCTGCTGTGACTCAGAGAGGAGACCTGGTCCAGTCTGATACCAGGACACCTGAACAATCAGGTGACAGGTTACCATAGTTACCTACCATTGTCATGGAAATACTGCTGAACAACATCCACCATCCAATCAGCTTTCTGCTGCCCATAGACCCCCCCGAAACCGTTATCCACGGCGATCTGAGGAGAGACAGACAGGTGTTAGACAGACAGACAGCTGATCTAAAATCAGGAGAAAAGAGAAACAACAGGTTTAAGAATCTTTAACCAACAGAGAAGCTGAAGCTGATTCAGATGAACCTCTGCATCACTCTGACTCTGTCTCTGACTGTCTCTACACACAGCTGAGATTGATTCTACACAAAGATTAAAGACAACAGTGGAATAAAGCAGAATCAGAACACACACTCATTTCTAATCTGACAGATTATAATCTGAGTCAATCCTGTAATTGTGAGCAGCTCTGAAACTAAAGATCAGAGTGGAAATACTCAGACTAATAAACTCCTCCAGACGGTGACGTGATATTAACCAGGTTATACCAGTTTATCTGAACAGGTCACATCATCAGACACATTCTGATTCATTCGGAGTTAAACATCTCACGGTTAGCCTGTTAGCTTTAGCCTGTTAGCTTCGGACCGTCTGTCCCGCAGTGCCCGTCTTTCTGCTATCACCTGTCTGTCTGTCTCTCGGGTGTCTGTCTCTCAGGTGTGCTGATATTTACCTGTAGAACGGGCCAGGAGTGAAGAACCGCTCTCACTCCTTCTGTGAAGAGCCCACGTGAAGCTGCGGAGACCGCCATGTTGGATCTGACAGACGTAAACGGTCGAGTGAAGAAACAGAAACCGGATCAGACAGAAACAGACGATCCTGATCTGAACTCTCCTAAAACCCGGTCCTGGACCTGGATGGAGACGTCCTGAGGTGGACTGATGAGGACTGATGAGGACTCAGGACCAGAGAGAATAAACTTTATTTATAACAGATTAAGGACAGAGACAGTTTCCTGTTTAACACAGGAACAGTTAGTGAAAACACGTGTGTGTGTGTGTGTGTGTGTAGTTGTGATGATGATGATGATCAGTATAAATTCAGTCTGTTCTTCATCCTGACGATGCTGAACAACATCCACCATCCAATCAGCTTTCTGCTGCCCATAGACCCCCCCGAAACCGTTATCCATTTATGGGATTCATAGATAGAGGTGTTAGGATGACAGACAGCTGATCTAAAATCAGGAGAAAAGAGAAACAACAGGTTTAAGAATCTTTAACCAACAGAGAAGCTGAAGCTGATTCAGATGAACCTGTGCATCACTCTGACTCTGTCTCTACACACAGCTGAGATTTATTAAATACAATGAGCGCTATTTCATGTGTTTATTGATTGATTGCCGGTTTATTGATTGATGACGATGTTTTTGTGAATTTCCCGTACGGATTAATAAAGCATCTATCTACCCTCTCCCTCAGCACCCTCACCCAGGTTGCTGCAGGACTGCAGGTGTATAAAGGGGCTTGAGGTAGACCAGGTTGTGAAGTCAGCAGCATCTTAATTGGACCTGGACCTGAACCTGGAGGATCAGATCACCTTCATCTGTGATGTGAAGAGGACAAACTAGAACCACAATAAAAACCCAGACCTGAACTGAAGTCGACCTCTCAACACATTCAAACACCAACTGTTGTTTTATAGAAACGATGACGATGTCGACCAATCAGCTGAGAGGGCTCAAAGATGTCATCGTCTTTACCATCAGAAAAATGATTTTCAGTCAATTTAACAGAAACAATGTTTTTTATTTTCAGTGCAGAAACAACATGAAAAACACACACAGATATAAAACATGGACAGAAGTATGTGGACAGATGAATCTGATCTGATCAGGAAACTTTAAAAAAATATTGTTCATTTATTATTTATTATTAGTTCTCTGTTCTCTGAAAGAAGGAAGGAAGATTGTGTTTCTCATTAGTTTAAAATATTTCACATATAAATATCTGTTTTATAAATCTGCTGCGCAACCAACAAAAAACATCAGAACCATTAAAACTCATTTATTATTAAGATCTCCTAATGTAAAACGAGTCTGATCAGTTTTACCCTGAAACCTTTCAGACACTGGAATGAGTTTATATTAATGTGTCATTTAATGACATTTTAAAGTGAAAGTTAAATTATTAATTTTAGAAACAACCTGAGGTTCAAGACCCTCCACAGGGTCTCAGATCACTCTGAGGGGTTACAGGATCTGAAACGTGTTTTATTTTCTCTGAAACTTTCATTTCGTCTGTGTCTTCATTAAATCTAATGAATCTAATAACTCTAATGACTCTAATGAGCTGGTTCTGTCAGAAACAAGCATCAGTTCATTGATCTTCTTCATCAGAAACAGACACATTTCATTTTAGAGTTAAAAACTAGACAAATAAATTAAACCAGAACTGTCCACATACTTTTGTCCACATAATATTAAATCATGTCTCTTCACAGAAAACTGAAGGTTGTATACTGCAGCTGCCTCTGAGCCTGTGAGCAAGGCAGCGACAGCACCACAGTCTCAGCTGTTCAATTATAAAAGACAGCAGAGTCTCAGACCCTTTATTGTGAAAAGACACCACTTCCTGTGTGCCCACCTTTCTGAATAAAATCTTTTAGACAGTATTTCACTGCACTCAATGCTTTTCCTACTGTTTCAAAATCAGGCTGTTTCTTCTTCTACTGTTTTAATATTAGGCTGTGGTCCAATCGTCCTTTTTGCTGAGGAAGGTTCCAAACTGAGGTAAATGATGTGAAGTCTCTGTGTGTCAGACCTGATCAGGTCCAGGTGTCCTTCACTGCTTCCTATCTTATCTCCTTTAGCAGAGGAGACACTGGAGCTTCCTTTACCAAAGGAAAGGAGAGAATGACATCCCATGATTCCTTGCAGCAGCAGCAGATCCATGTACATGTAAACACAACAGAGCTCCTGCTTAATGTTTGTGACATGATCCAAAACTTCTGAAAATCCTTGCAACCTCTAAAAAATAAATAAATAAATAATAATAATAAAAAATTTCTTAACAAATGTATAAAAGATCAAAGGTCAGAATAGGAGCAGGTGCCCCCATAGGTGAATGGTTGGGGCATGTACCATATGGGCCTTAGTGCCCTGAGCAGCTGGTCCCCGGATCAACTCTCGGTCCAGCCAGACCTTTACTGTGTGTCATTCCCCTACTCTCTCTCCCTACTTCCTGTCTCTCTACTGTCCTGTATAAATAAAGGCAAAAAATAGTCTTTAAAAAAAGAAAAGAAGGTCAGAATAGGAAACTCTATATTTCTGAATATAATTTACTCTGAACCCGTCACACAGTTCCTTTATTATCTTTATTTAAGTTGTATTTTCCTTCATGTTATTATATTATCAGTGTTGGACAGGAAACCTAATTGAACTGTAGCCTAAAGCTCTGAGTCTGTCACTGTTCGTCTCCATGTGTTATAAATAAAGTTGGTTTAAAAAACACCTGTTGGTGTCAGTGCAGTCAGATTCTCTGAACATCTCGGTTCTTTTCCTCAGTCCTCATCAGTTCTTCACATCTTTCCTTCACCTCATGACCGAAAGGAGATTATTTTGACTATTGGACCGCAGCCTCAGACTGTGTTTCTTCTTCTACTGTTTTAATATAAAAATGTTTCTTCTACTGTTTTAATATCAGACTCTGTGTTTGTTCTCGATCAGTTTTCAGTTTTTAAAATCTCATCTGGAAACAAACTTCATATTTAATTTTCTGAAACAGGAAAATTATTCTTTAAAATTCAATTCTTGGAAACAGCAGCTGACTAAATAAATCACAATTAACTCAGTAGCTGTTCTGGGGCTTTCAATCATATGACAGCCCTGTTGTTGTGGATTCATTAGAAGATTGTGAGATGTGATTAAAACTTCCAGCAGGCTGGACTCTGTGAAATCTGATCCTGGACCAGCTGGTTTATCAGACCATCAGTGAAGATCAGACTTTATCAACTCCTCTGTCTGAAATATTAAATCCTGTCTGAACCGACTGAAGAGACGCTTCTACATGAATAAATAACTGAATGAATGACTGGTTCAGATTCTGTGACCAGCTGGTTCAGTCTGATTAAGGTTCGGTTCAGACATCCTCCTCCAATCAGAAAGGGCCACTGTCACCATGGTAACAACACACCTGGACCACAGGTCTGTTAAATCTAAATCAGGACGTTGAAATTCTTGTTAAAATTTGTCTCAATCTGTGAAAAAAAATCCCTTTTGTTGGTATGTTTGTCCAGTTATTGATTCTGATGATCAAGAATTCATAGAAATTAAACAATCAGCTGTTCATCAATAACTGTGTTAGAGGACAGTTGTGTGTTGAGTGTTTTTACCATGGCAACCAGACCAGAGCTGTTACCATGGCAACACATGGCTAAACATGAAGCTTCTCTCAGGTCGAACCCTGTGTCTGTAAATCAAACGTCATTATCAGCTGTGAACCAGAGAGCTCACCAGGTAAACCCCATGATAACAATAATAATAATAAGAAGAATAAGAATAAGAATAATAACGTCCACCTGAGATCACCTGAATCCAACCTGCAGGTGATGCAGAGACAGAGGAGACATGGAGACAGGTGTACAGAGTGATCACAGGTCACCAGTGAGGTCACAGACAGGTGATACAAGGTATGGCTATTAAAAAACAAAACTAATGCTGTAATACAATTTTATTGAACAGAAACATTTGTCCCCCCGTGAATTGCTACCTTATCGTGGTGGGGAGGGGTTTGAGTGCCCCCATGAACCTGGGAGCTATATTGTCTGGGGCAATAGCCCCTGGTAGGGTCTCCCAGGGTAAACTGGTCCTGGGGGAGGGGCCAGACTAAGAGCGGTTCAAAATAATCACCCTGATGAATCGGAATGTTCACAACCCTTCACCCCACTGCAGTGTTGGAGGTTTGCCCTGTGAACAAGAGGGTCACCTGTCTGCAACTGAAAGATGCGGGGGGTAAGGCTCTAGCTGTTGTGTGTGCGTATGCACCGAACAGCAGCTCGGAGTATCCGCCCTTCTTGGAGTCTCTGGGTGGTGTCCTGGAAAGGGTGGCGGCTGGGGATTCCATAGTTCTGTTGGGGGACTTCAACGCTCACGTGGGCGACAATGGGGAAACCTGGAGACCAGTTCTGCTATCAAATCTTATACTGAGCGCTTGATCATTTTGAACCATTTGTTCAGTTTGTTGAATGTTTTCAGAAGTTTTTGATGTGCATGGGCACCCAGAATGTTCATAGTCTTGGAAATCCTCTCTGCCCTCACAAAATCTTTTGTGCCATTCAAACACACGTGCTCATGACATGCAGTGTTCCCCATACACCTCAATTAATGTATGAAAAATATTCAGCTGCTGTTTGGTTCAATTTCACCAAAAATTTCAAGTTAAGGCGTTGCTCAACTTTTAAGCTAATAATTTTCCGACGCCTTAGCAAAAAACAATCAGTAGCTAGCAGTGAACTAAAGACGTCACTTATCGGAAACTTACAGCAGTTGTGTGTGAATACCCAACCTTTAATATATAACACCTGGTGTGACTGTGAACCACGTGGTTTTATCCTCATAAGCTCAGTCTCATTATTTAATAGCCATACCTCGTAGTTGTCGACTGTGAAACTGACTTGGAAGAAAACTGTGCTCTTATTTTGGCAGAGTCAACAGGAAGCGACAACATGAGTCATCAGACAGGTGTGAGTCCAGGTAAAGGTTTTTAACATGTCAAGGGACGAATAAACAAACGGCTGTGAACAGGAGCTGGAGCTTGACGGCAGTTTGAACTGAACCAGAGCAGCCTCCGTCTGATTGGTTCATGTCTTTATCTGTGGTGTGAACACTCAGAAAAATAATATAAATTACATTTTTCACTGAGAAATATTCACATTCACGTTCACAACAAAAACAACAGTTTTATATATTATGATTAAAAAAACCTCCCCCAGTGTGTACAGACAGGAAACACCTGACTGGGCCACATGACACAAATACCAAAATAAGAGCTGGATCATAAAATAAAGGTAATGATCCTTTAAAGGAGCAGTGTGTAGGATTTACTGACATCTAGTGGTAAGAACGCAGACTGCAACCAACTAAATACTTCAGCCCTCCCTTTACAGGTGTGTCTCAGAGTCTACAGTGGCCATCATGCTGTCAGCTACTGCATCAACTGGTCTGTTTTGTTTATACAGCTAAATTTAAATAATGTTTTTAGTTGTTTGTCTGTAAAACTATAGGTAACAGCTGACATGGTCTCTGTTATTTCTTCTTTGTCTTCTGTTTACAAGCTGCAGCCTCAACATTAGAATGCAAAAGGCCTCTGTTTGGTTCAGTTTGTCTGTTTTGGGCTACAGTAGAAACATGGCACACTCCTTAACCTACTGACTGCTGGGTAACTGCTGGTTAACCCGCTGACTGCTGGGTAACTGCTGGTTAACCCGCTGACTGCTGGTTAACTGCTAGTTACCCAGCTGACTGCTGAGTAACTGCTGACTGCTAACTTTACTACCAGTGTTAAAACCTGTTGTTTGTGTGGCTGCATGTTTATTTTAATTGAAATTTTCCGCTCTGCTCATGGAGAAATCAATCAGTAACAAATCTCCGTCAGCTTCACTGTGTCGTCATGAGGACACTGAGGACTTCCTGTCTGAACCATAAAACTCCTGATTTTCACAATAAGAGCCCATGGATAGTTTTAATTGATGATCTGTCTGTATGTGTGTGTGTGTGTAACCATTTGATCTTCATGATGATGATGTCATCGGGCTCTGCACAGGGATTGGTCAGCAGCTACATGAGAAGAGAATAATAGCATTAGACTGACGGTTCAGTGCCTTGCTCAAGAGAACCCGAACAGCAGCTGTTATTGATCACACGTTAATCAGACACTTTAATCTGTAAGCAGCAGGTGAACTGTCCCTTTAAATGCTCTGATTACTGAATCTGTTCAGTCAGTAAATGACTGAACTGTTCTAAGAGCTGATACAGGATGTCAGTCGGACTGAGGAAACCTCTTCACAGGAGCCTGAGACCTCCTGGACCAGTGGGACCTCTTAACCCCCCCAGGACATCCTTAAAGACCCAAACAAACAAAGACCCAAAAACATCCTCAGAGATTTATAGAAACTTTTCAAGAACCTCTTCAATCCCTCTACAGACCACTGAATCTCTCCTCTGAAGAGCCCAGAGCCCTGCACAATACCTGTCTGTACCTGACTGTCTGTACCTGACTGAACCTGACTGACTAAACCTGTCTGAACCTGACTGAACCTGACTGTGCCTGACTGAACCTGCATAGAAAACAGAAGGAGAGAGCTCCTTGGAAGCAGAGTGGTTACACCACATGCCACAAAATCCCAACTTCCAAAAGAATCTTGAAAAAAACAGAAGAGGAGATTGGAATCTGTGAGCTCCTGTCTGAGTCTTTAACACCTTTATTTTTGTTCTACAGGGCTTGTGCCTTGCACCTGAGCACACAGAGCAACTCAGTTGTTCACATCAACATGAATCTTTAACCAGCAGCTGAAATATTCATCAGAATCTCCAGAAATATCTGCAGCAGCTTCCAGAGTCAGGATTCATCTCCTCCTGCTCATTAAACACATGTAGCTCCACCTACAGGTCATATAAGGACATAACTCCGCCCACTGTGTGTCAATCATCAGACTGAATAGAAAAAAATAAAAACAATACAGTGACTCTGGTGTTTGGTTCATCCTGCAGAGACAGCCCCTCCTCTTCTGCTCCCAGGGCATGCTGGGAGATGTAGTTCCTTTCTCCTGTGTGTCTGCATTTGTTCTGAGTAAACCAGAGGCCTGTACCATGAAGCAGGTTCAACATATCCAGGATCTCTTTATCTGGCTTCAGTAAACCTAACAACCACAGAGTGACTGAGCGTCAGACGCTGGTTATTAGCTGGTTATCACTATATCACCCGGGTTCAGCCGAATGCACTTGATGGTTCATGGCAAAGAGGTGGAGTTGTTAATAAAGCAGCGCTTGTCAGAACCATGAGTATGAACCTAAAAGCATCTGTTCCATCAACATGAAGAGATCTAATAGCCAGTCTGTGATCAAATGAAAGGAGAAACTCTCTCTGTTTGTTAGAGCTCTAGTGACAAAGACTGAACCAAAACCATTCACTGATCTCTAAAAAACATCTATTGACTTTTATGATCTGTCACTTATTGGAAACTCTGTCCCTGTCAGGATCTCTGCAGAAATGATGACCACAGTTTTCAGTCATCCGATCATCAGTAGTTTGATCTGATCCTCTCAGCTGGAACCTGGGAGCAGGTTAGCCGTCACCATCAGTTACTTGGAGATTTACTGCCATAGAAGTGAACCACCGTTATCAGACTGTTCCAGAGTTACACCTGAAGTTACCACAGTAACCACCGATCCTGCTTCATGGCATAGTGATCTGATGTTGCAACTCTAATGGGAAGGTCAGGTATTTGATTGAAGATTACAAGAATCTTGAATCTTGTATTTGGTCATAAACCAAATGTATGGGACAAATTAAAATGTTTCTCTGATGAAACATCACCAAAATTTTTACAGTTTAATCCTGAGGAGAAGATGAAGGTTTGAACCACATTTCATCACAACAACAGAGATCTGCTGACATTACAGGCAAAAATAAAGAAACATGAAATAAATCACTGTTTGTGTTGATAGAGTGAATGTTGTTACTGTTGAGCTGTGAACACTGTGCTGTTTCAGTACCTGTAGTTTGTAGTTTTACTGAAGTATTACTGAGTTCTGTCAGGTTCAATCTTTGTCTCTCCATTTTGTTTCTCATTTAACGATTTCTGAGACATTCTGGCAGCCTGGACAACACCCTGCAACACAGCAACACAGCAACTGTCAGGCAACACAGCAACACAGCAACTGTCAGGCAACACATCAATCAACAGGTGACACAGTGAAGTTAAGCTGAGACCTTGAAGCTCCTCTTCCTCTTCTGGACGTTCTGCTCTGGATGGAAAATGATGACATAAACCTTCGGCATGTAGAGCATCCCCAGAGAGACGGACGCACTGAGAGACATGGAGACAGTCAGAGTGGCCGTCTGGATAAACATCTGAAGAGACAGAGACAGACACAGTGAGAGAGAACCTCCTGAACAACGACCAGAACCTCATTAATCCTGAGGCCGTGTGCTCGTCCGGCCACTGAGGGACATAATGGATGTCGACCGAACGGACCAATCACAGTCATTATGATCTGTGTCACTGCAACGTGCATTTCTGGGGAGATGCACGTCAGCTACAGTGTCGATTTGATGCAGAAGTATAAATCAAGCTTCACCCTGAGCCGACAGGGAGAGAGTCCAGCCCCTCTCCAGAGTCTCTTTTGGTTCCAGAGCCAGAGTCTGGGCATGGAGGTCAAACTATATTTAACTGCTACCCCCCACTCCAGCTCTGGCTCCTGCTGCTGCCCAGCTCACAATCCACCTGACCCCAGTGCCTCTGTTGTTTTCCACAGAGGAGCTGACCCAGGTTTATCAGGCTGCATCAAACCACACCACACAGATCAATGCTCAGCAGCCAGATGCTTCTCGACAAGCCCCCCACCCCTCCAGGTCTGATTCCAGGAGTCAGACTCCAGGAGGGGGCCCTGGTTTCCCTGGTCCAGGTCAGGTCCAGGAATCACTCTTAGTCTGGCCCCACCCCTGGAACCAATTTAGGAAACCTGACCTGAAGCTTCTGTGTTCAGCCGGTTTCACCTGACTGTACAACACACAAACACATGCGCACGTACGCACGCACACACACACTGCTGCCTGTTTCCATTGTGTTATAGCAATAGCTGTATACAGCAACAGCTGTAAAAACTTTCTCTCTCTCGCTCTCTCTCTCTCTGTTAATCCTCCTGCAGCTCTCTGTTTGTTCTGTCGTTCTCAGATAAAAAAGAAAACAGCTTCTTTTATTTTCTCCTCCAACAAACATCTGACGGTCCTCAACTCTGAGACATGAAGAGAAGAAGTGAGGAGAGGAGAGAACTGAATGTTATCACAGAGACACAAAAGGAGGATTTCCTCTGATTTTCATTCTAATTTTAGTTTTTATTTCTCTCTCGCTCTCTCTCTGTCAGGATTCCTGGGATTCCTCAAGCTAAAGATAACCTGGGGATAATTAATCATAAATTTCTGATGTTAGTGGCTGATGTTTGTTCTAACAACAGACTGCTCTGATCCTCTGAACGTTACCTGTTTTACAGGTGAGTGTGTGAACGTTCATCTCTGAGCTGTGATTTACTGAACCTGAAGATCTGCAGGTCTCATTAAATCACACAAAGATCACAGGTTATAAACTCTTCACTCACATTTAATTAATTCACCAGACGACTGACCTGGAAACTCTGATATCTAAATCCTAATCTCAAACAGAAGATAAACCAGCTTCTGTATTGTCTGTGAAAAAGCTTTTCTTCTTTTTCTTTTGTGTCGTCTCTTGGATGAATCTGTTGGATGTGTTTCTGTCTGATGCTGCTGTTTCCCTTCATGTTATTTCTGGCTTTTATTGTCTCTTTTTATCTGGCTGTTGAAGCTCTCTGTAACTTTAGTTTGAACTAAGTTATTCTATAATTACATCCTGTGTTGGATTATAATCTGTATAATCCAAGCGTTCCTCTCTGCCTGGAAACGACTCCACTTTGTGTCTAATTCTGCTGTGGTTTATCTCTCGTCCCTCCCTGAACTCCAAACACTGAAAATGGCTTTCACCTGATTTCTGTCACATCAGAGGAAACTCTTTCCCTCACTGTGTTTATTCTCTGGGTGTGAATGAACTCAGCTTCAGCAGCTTCTGATGTTTTTTCTGCCACTGAAGTGAAATAAATCTCAGTGGTGGCATCAGAGAGCCTCGTTCAACCTGGTGTGACTCTGGTCTCTCCTGGTTCTGGTCTGGGTCTTACCTTCTCAGTGGACTGGGCGGTACCAAAGAAGATCGGTACAAAGGCGAGCCAGACGATGCAGGTGGTGTACATGGTGAAACCGATCGGCTTTGCCTCGTTGAACGTCTCCGGGACGCCGCGACTCTTCACAGCATACACCGTACACGTCACCTAGCAACAGAAACAGTACAGGTTACCTGGCAACATGGACAGTACAGCCCTCCACAACAACAGCTGGTCCTCAACATCCAATAACAGATCAATACTGGATCAATATGTTACCATGAGCACAATGCTGTAGCTGAGGCAGCAGATGATTGACAGGTCAGACATGTCACACTTCAGGATGCCTCGGGCCAGGTCAGGGTTCGGGGGGCGGAGCTCCTCGTAGTCGATGATGGTGTGAGGGGGGGCGACACCGAACCACACAAACACACCAAGGACCTGACACACACACACAGATGGACCTGAGTCATGTGACGAGCTGCTGCAGTCAGGAACAGGAGGTCAGGGGACACCTGTGTTCTCACCTGGACAGAGATGAGGATGAAGGTGATGAGGAGCTGGGAGGTGGGGCTGATGAACTTGGGTGGGGTCACCGACCTCTTGCCCTGTTCGAAGATGCGGTAGATGCGGTTGGTTTTGGTCAACATGGCGGAGTAGGTGATGGCCATGCCGAGGCCCAGCAGGAGGCGCCGGAATGCACAAACCACCACACCTGGCTCCGCAATCATCAGGAAGGTGATCAGGTAGATGAGGAAGATACCTGCAGACACAGAGACAAGTGATGTCACTGCTGATGATGTCACTTCATCATAAACAGTTTTAACCTGAGTCTTTTAAATCCCTGTGAGAGTTTTTAGTCCTGGATCTGTCTCTCTCTACCTGTCTTTTATCTGTCAGTAATACTCACCTGTCAGTAATGCTCACCTGTCAGTAATATTTACCTGTCAGTAGTACGTAGCTGAGCTCTCGGCCTGACGCCCTGACGATGGGCGTGTCGTTGAAGCGGATGAAGGTGATCACCACGGCACTGGTTGCTAGGATACCGAGCATGGCGAGAGAGGCGGGAACGAGAGCCCAGGGAGAGTTCCACTCCAGTTTGATGATTGGAGTCGGACGACAGGTGGTTCTGTTGGGGGCAGGGCGCATGTCTGACGGACAGGTCTCACAGGTAAACTCATCCAGCTGGTACTGATACCCGTCACAAAGCTGCAGACAGGTCAGGGAGAGACGGGTCAAAGAGAGAGAGGTCAGAGAGAGAGAGAGACAGATCAGAGAGAGAGAGAGAGAGAGAGAGAGACAGGTCAGAGAGAGAGAGAGAGAGAGAGAGGTCAGAGAGAGAGACAGGTGATATAATCTGGATCAGTACGACAGGTGTTTACCTCACAGTGCCAACAGCAGGGAACGCCTTTCACCATCTTCTTCCTCTCTCCTGGTTTACAGGGAAAACTACAGATGGAGTCTGGAACAGACTTATCTCCTCCAGACCACTGCATCTCCTCCAGCTGACAGACAGGTAGAGAGACAGACAAGTGGCGAGACAGACTGCCTTAAAGTTAGACTCTAAAGACCAGCAGATGTTATTTTATGATTTTTTGTGTTTCTGTTTCATCCAATCAGCTTCTTACACAGCACAGAGACAGCACTCGTAAAAGTTACAAACGACCTCCTGATAGCATCAGACAACCGACTTGTTTCTGTACTTGTCTTGTTAGATCTCAGTGCTGCTTTTGATACAAATGACCATCACATCCTTTTACAGAGACTGGAACACTTTATTGTTATTAAAGGAACTGCACTAAACTGGTTTAAGTCCTATCTGTCTGATAGGCTTCAGTTTGTACATGTTAACAACTACTCCTCCATGTACACAAAAGTTAGACATGGAGTTCCACAAGGGTCAGTGCTTGGACCAATGCCTCTTCACTCTGTATATGCTTCCCTTGGGCAATATTATCAGGAAACACTCCATAAATTTCCATTGTTATGCAGATGATACACAGCTTTATCTGTCAATGAAGCCTAATGAAACCTATCATCTAGCCAAACTCCAGGCATGTCTTAGGGACATTAAAACCTGGATGACAAGCAATTTTTTTACTACTGAACTCAGATAAAACTGAAGTCATTATAATTGGTCCTGAACACATCAGAAATAAATTTTCTAATGATGTAGTTACATTAGATGGCATTGCCCTGGCTCCCAGCTCCACTGTAAAGAATCTGGGAGTCATCTTTGATCAGGATATGTCCTTTAACTCACACATAAAACAAACTTCTAGGACTGCCTTCTTTCACCTGCGTAATATCACCAAAATTAGACATTTTCTGTCTCAAAAAGATGCAGAAAAACTAGTCCATGCATTTGTTACTTCTAGGCTGGACTACTGTAATTCATTATTATCAGGCTGCCCCAACAAGTCTCTAAAGACTCTGCAGTTGATCCAAAATGCTACAGCACGATTACTGACAGGAACTAGGAAAAGAGACCATATTTCTCCTGTGTTAGCCTCTCTACATTGGCTCCCAGTCAAATCCAGAATAGAATTAAAAATCCTGCTCCTCACTTACAAAGCCCTTAATGGTCAGGCTCCATCTTACCTTAAAGATCTCATAGTCCCCTACAATCCCACTAGGACACTGTTCAGAATGCTGGTTTACTGGTGGTTCCCAGAGTTTCTAAGAATGGGAGGCAGAGCCTTCAGTTATCAGGCTCCTCTACTGTGGAACCTTCTCCCAACTTTGGTCCAGGAGGCAGAAACACCCTCTGTACCTTTAAGAGTCGGCTTAAAACTTTCCTCTTTGATAAAGCTTATAGTTAGGGTTGGCTCAGGCTTGAACCATCCCTTAGTTATGCTGCTATAGGCCTAGACTGCCGGGAGATCTCCCATGACTGAGCTACTCTCTCTCTCTCTCTCTCTCTCTCTCTCTCTCCATCAGTATGGATTCATATCCCATTAATACATGTTACAACCTCAATATCTTCCCTTTCCGATAGTATTGTGCTCTTCCATCTCTCTCTCCTCTTCTGTCTCTTTCTGCAGGTATGAGTATGAGTCTGATCTGTGATGACAAGTCTCCTGCTGCTCCTACAACTCCACTCAACACATGCTACTATAATTAGAAATTACTAGTACTTACTTGTACTACAAGTACTGCAGTAATACAGTACTTGTATTACTGCTACTTTTGCAATTACTAATTTAATTATCACTACTATCATTACTACTACTGTATTATTGGTATCACTTTACATTTTTACATGGAATCCATGTTATGCTATGTTCTCCTGTCGTTATTCTCTACCCCCTCTCTTTCTCAACCAACTGGTCAACGCAGATGGCTGCCCACCCTGAGTCCAGTTCTGCTTTTCCTTGCCACTGTCACCTAGTGCTGCTCATGGTGGGATTTGTTGTCTCTCTCTGTAAATACCTGTTTTAAAGAGTATGGTCTAGACCTGCTCTTTATGAAAAGTACCTTGAGACGACTTTTGTTGTGATTCAGCGCTATATAAATAAAAATGAATTGAATTGAATTACATTGAGTCTCAGGTTATTGGTCCACTGGCCGATGACACGGTATCCAGGGTGGCTGTGATTGGTCATCTGAAACTGGAAGATGTCATAGCGACCAGGAGCATCTCCGTTCTCATTGAACAAAACACTCGTACCGGCACTTCCTGTTAGATGGAGAGACAGACAGACAGAAAGAGAGACAGTGAGGGAGGGCAGTAAGAGATCTGATCAATAACTTGGGATCTGGTCTCAGGTGATCAATAAAATCTGAGTTGGATTAAAATCCTGGAACAGTTTTGAGTCAGAGACAGATTTTTACTGATGTCAGGTCTGAGTGAGCTGAAGACTGAGGTGAAAAGAAATGTTCTGATCCTGGAGGATGAAGAGGAGGAGGATGAAGACCATCATAAAACTCCAGCAGCGATAAACTCCACCGATCTGCCTCCTGCTGTGTTTATAAAGACTCAGAGTTGCTCTAAATCTGTTTGAGCTCCTCGAGTGTTTGACCTCAGCTATGAGTTTAAGAGGAAACAGCTGAAGATCCAAACTCACAGAGACAGAACAGGAACAGTCTGTTTCATAAGAGAAGCAGGTGACGAGGAGGAGACGATTTAAGGTTTCATACAACTGAGAACAATCTGAAATTCAAATGATTTCAACTTCAAACTGAAACAATATTTTATCTGCAGAGATCACGTCTTCAAACCTTCATCACAACAAACAGCAGCTGCTGCTCACTTCAATTATTGACACACACACACAGTAACACACTGAGTCCTCAGAGGAAACATGTAAAGTGCATTAACTTATTATTGCTTAGTGTCTCTGAATAAAGAAAACCTGCTCTGAAAATCAAGCCAACACTGAAGACCTGAACCAGAACCTGAATTGAACCAGAACCAGATCTGAACCTGAACCAGCCCTCTACTGGTCCTGTCTGTGTGACACTATTATAGAACCATTAAATCTCTTAAATTCAAATGTTGACCTGGTGATGGCACTGAATGAAAAGTTTCAGAGTCACCAAAATTATTACAGTTCATCAGTAAGCTGCCAGAGGTCACCTGACCACCAGGTGCTGCGCTGCAGGTGTCTCTGAACCAAACATGGAGTTTATTTAAGGTCAAATTCCCAAAATACACCAACATCCCAGATAAGAAGACACATCTACTGAAGAGATTAAATATTTAGTCCACGGAGAAGACGAAAATTCATGTACAGAGAGACAGACAGAGAGACAGACCAGTTTCATGGCGTGCAGATTGAATCTTCTAAGCCTTCCAGCTGCTGCAGCTCTTGTCTTTATAAAATATGGATTTGATGTCTAACAGGATGAAGGTGCTGTAGCTGCTGCTCTGAAAACCTCTGAAAACCTCATCCTGAATACTTCCTGTCTGACCTGATGGACGTTAAACCGACTGAACAAGACGCCTGAAGACTCCTCAGGTCTGTCTGAAGGACTGGAAAAACCATCAGTCAGAGAGGAGGAGGTCCAACACCAGACCTCTACTATCACATGAGACTCACCTCAATGTTCCCAGGTCAGATTATATTTATAATCCCTGGACCATGTTGTGGTGTTTACCCCCAATGAGCCTCCCGTCACCATGAGGATCAGTGGTCCTCCATCCCCTGGATCTCTCAGCCCCCCACCATACATACATACAAAATCCCTGCAGGACCTGTCCAAGAATAAACAGCTGGTTTTACTGCTCCAGGACCAGGACAGAATCCACATCAGTCCTCCTGAATCTGAGGGTCAACAATCTGCCAGACTCTGTTTTCATCAGCCTGGGAAGCTGAGCAGTGTGTTACCCTGATAGTTATAGCTCAACTTCTGATCCAAAGGTGCTGTCCCCAACCTCCAGGAAAAACTGAAGAGTCAACCAGGACCATCCAGGAAGTCCAGAGTCTCCTCAGTGTGAATCCTGTCCACACCTGGTGACACTGCAGAGCCCCTTCACCACTGTCTCCTCTATGGACGATCTGTCAGGTTCAGGGGTTCTGCACAGTTTTCCTTTGACTGTCCAACAACATCCTCAGTCCAGGTCTTCAGATCTACTCTCTGCTGAAAAACAGTCTGAGCCTCATCTCCTCCTCCTAAGTCAAAAGTTCTTCTCCCTGAACCACAGTCCCTCTGATGTCCTCACAGCTGGCTGTTGCCTCAGTAGTCTCCTGGACCAACCAAACCTGAAAGGACTCCATCACTGCAGGTGTCCATCAGCAGGTTTGTTGCTACAGACACTGATGATCTTCTGACCACAACTCTGAGCACCTGTTCCAGACACCAGGTCTTCAGCCTTCCCCTGGATGAATGAGACATTCCTCTGGAAGTGGGAGTTGAAGACCTCATGGACAGGGACTTCAGTCAGATCAGGTCTGTCCTGCAGCCTGTTTACCCACCATCTGATCTAATCCACCACTGGGTGTTGATCAACTGGCAGCTCCAAGACACACAGCTGTTGATCTGATCTTTGGCCTAAAGTTAGTTTATTTGGATAATCCAAGACTGGAACAGAAGACGAATAAGAAAACATGACTCAGATTCAGATTGGGTTGTTCCTCCCAGTCACCTCCCTCCAGGTTTCTCCATTGTTATTGATGTCAGTAAAGTTCTCTGGTAGAACTATGGAGCAGCCAGGTAAGCTACCTGAATGCCTCACGGTCACAGTCTCACCCTCCTGTTCTGAGCACCACCACACCTGATGAACCTCTCCCAACCTGGACAACCACAGAAAAGTCCAACTCCTCTCTGTGAGTCTGTTTCCAGAGTTGGTGCTGTGAGTAGAGGTGAGTCTGTTATATCAGAACCACCTCCTGCACCACCACCGGCTCCTTCCCCACCAAAGAGGTGATGTTCCACGTACCTAGGACCAGTTTACAATGGCAGGAGTCAGAACACCAATGTCCCCACCCCTGCCTGACATCACACCAGATCCCAACACAGGCTCCACAGAGCAGCAGCTCCACCAACTCCATCAGATGCTCACCGGTAAGGTTCCCTCCACAGATCAATGTTCAATCTGCGGCCCTGGTCTTCCGGATCCAGGTGGAGTGCCACACGTCTGAAGCTGCTCTACTGACTATTTTTATTTGTCAGGATGTTTTCTTACCATTGAAGTTGACGGCTCTGATGTAGTTGAGCAGCGAGCGTCCCTCCACAGGGTCCATGTTGCTGCAGACTCCGGTGCTGCCCGGACACAGATCCTGGTGCATGTTGTGCAGAGCATGAGCGACGGCGTAAACCGCATCGATCACAAACTGGACCTTCCCTTCCTGCTCGTAGGACGAGTCCCGACCGATCCTCTCCTCACCTGCGGGGACACACGATGTCACATGACATCCCACTTAACCACAATGGCTTCTGTCTGGCCCTGCCCCCTCAGGTGTGGCTGTACCTGTACATTTCTTCTTGTCAGGATCCAATTTGATTCCAGGTCGGGTCAGTTTACACCTGAAGTCGTCCTCCCAGAACTCAGCAAACCAGATGTTCCTGCGGTTGTTCTCCAGAGACCGAGTCACGAAGTACTGATCGAAGCCTGAAGAACAAACACACAATAAACCACAGCAACACACAGCAACACACAGGAACACACAGTAACACACAGCAACACACACTAACACACAGGAACACACAGGAACACGCAGTAACACACAGCAACACACAGTAACACACACAGCAACACACAGTAACACACAGCAACACACAGCAACACACAGTAACACACAGCAACACACAGGAACACACAGCAACACACAGGAACACACACAGCAACACACACAGCAACAACACACAGCAACACACACAGTAACACACAGTAACACACAGGAACACAGAGCAACACACAGGAACACACAGGAACACACACAGCAACAACACATACAGCAACACACAGCAACACACAGTAACACACAGTAACACACAGCAACACACACAGCAACACACAGCAACACAGCAACACACATAGTAACACACAGTAACACACAGCAACAACACACGTGATGTTTGTGCGCTTTTATTTTTACCGTCTATTGAAGCTCGTTTTGGGAGGATGGTGACGGCGCCCTCTGCAACATCTTCCAGCTCTGCGATTGGTGAACTTTTCGCCCCCCAGCTGTCCGATCCCACAAACAGGAAGTGACCCGTTAGGTTAGTGCGCTTGGCCGCCTCCAGGACCCGCCTACCAATAAGAGAGGGGAGGAGTCATGTGACCAGGTTAAAACAGTGTGCACAACTGATCTCAGGTCAATTTGTGTTTTTACTTGATGTCATCCTCGTTGGCGAAGATGATGACTCCTCTGGCATTACTCGTCTCCATCAGGCGTCGGATGATTTTATCAAACTCTCCAGCCGTCGGCTCACGAGGAATCTTCACTGACTGAGCGATACACACCCCACCTGAGAGAGAGAGACGGGTTTACTAAGAGACAGACAGGTACATCTGGCAGGTGTTGTGGGGAAGATGATGTCACAACTCATCATTTTTCAATGAGCACAACACCTGAGCTTTTTAAATCTTGAACCAGGTTGATCAGCACCTGCTGTTTCAAGTGAGTCCTGAACTGAAACAGTGAAATAACAAAGACTCTTCCAGTTTGCTACATGAACACCTGGTTGGCAGGTGTGGAAACGATGCTCCACCACACAGACCTGTCTTTATCACAGAACAGACTAGAACAGACTAGGACCCTGACGTACCAGCCTCTCTGGAGATCTGCATGAAGGCGTCGACTCCGCTCTCTCCATAGTTTCCCTCGGAGGCCAGCGTGGAGACGTAGTTCCAGCCCAGAGCTTTGACGATGTCCAGCATGGCCTGAGCCTGGTATGAGTCTGGAGGAACCACCCGAGAGAAGAAGTCGTACCGGTTGTTGTCGCTGAGCTCTGGAGCTGTGGACGCATAACTCACCTGAGGGATCTGGGAGGCAGATCAATAATCAATAATCAGGAAATATAACAGATCATCACAGAAGAAAATAAACCTTTTAAATTCATGTTAAAAACACAGGTTTCTTTGTCTGGTTCGTTCAAGCTGCTGGGAAACATCAAACCTGAAGACCTGAAACCTGAAGACCTGAAGACCTGACACCTGAAAACCTGAGGACCTGAGGACCTGAAGACCTGACACCTGACACCTGAAAACCTGAAACCTGAAGACCCTGAAACCTGAAGACCTGAAGACCTGACACCTGAAAACCTGAAACCTGAGGACCTCAAGAAGACCTGACACCTGGACACCTGAAACCTGAGGACCTGAAGAAGACCTGAAACCTGAAACCTGAAGACCTGAAGATGACCTGAAACCTCAAGACTTGAAGACCTGAAACCTGAGGACCTGAAACCAGAGGACCTGACACCTGGACACCTGAAACCTGAGGACCTGAAGAAGACCTGAAACCTGAAAACCTGAAGACCTGAAGATGACCTGAAACCGAAGACTTGAAGAATTTGGAACCTGAGGACCTGAAACCAGGAGGACCTGAGCACCTGACACCTGAAACCTGAGGACCTGAAGAAGACCTGAAACCTGAAGACCTGAAGACCTCAAGACCTGAAATCTGAAAACCTGAAACCTGAAACCTGAAGACCTGAAGACCTGAAACCTGAAAACCTGAAAACCTGAAACCTGAGGACCTGAAATCTGAAAACCTGAAAACCTGCAGAACACCTGGAACCTGAAGACCCAAAACCTGACGACCTGAGGACCTGAAACCTGATGACCTGAGGACCTGAAACCTGAAGACCGGAAGAGAAGGGACTCAGTCTGGTTTGTGGAGTGAAAAAAGAATCTGATCAACGCAGACGTCCTCCAGTCAGAGCTCAGGGTCAAATTAAACATATGCGCGCAACACACACACACACACACACACACTGAGGATTAGTGTTGTGTAACAGCCTGAATGTGTTGTGAGCTTCTGGACAACTGAATAGCACCACATTAACACAGAGGACTGTGTGATTGTGTGATGGTGTGTGTGTGTGTGCGCGTGTGCAGCATTAACTAAGGATTCCATTAACGAGCCCTAAAAGCAGACCTTATGACAGCCATCATCATCACTACCGCTATCATGATCAGAGATGCTTCCAGTGGAGCTAAAACAAACCTGGAGCATCAGCTGAGCTCACTGCATCACACACTCTCACTCATCTCTCATTGGTCAACCGCCTGCAGGGTGAGAAAGTGGGTGGGTTTGATATTATAAATGAGCATCATAATTTCAGGTGACAGGTGAGAGAACAGGTAAACAAGTGATAATTTGTCTTTCAGCTTTTGATGATTTTGATTCAGTTTAATATCAAATTAGGTTTCCAGTTAAACAACATTGCCTCATTATAAACACCTGGGTGTTGATCACCTGATGATGTCATACAGGTACACCTGAGGACTCCTGTGATTTCATACATCAAGTCTGAGATTTGGACCAAAGCTTGAATATACTGCTGACAGATATCTGTATTGAACTGTGTATTGATTTTGAGGTGATCGAATGGTGAAAAATATTCCCATGATGCATCTCTGCTCCCTAGTGTTTCTGCTGTTTTAACAAACTCTCAGTTAAAATAATCTATCGAACACACACACACACACACACACACATTAAAACACACAGTCATTAAAAAGCTTCATTAGAGTCGTTTCAGTCATCCAGACACAAACTGTCTGTTTAAAAGACATCCACCAACCAGAAGTTTCATCCAGCCACCTGTCTGTCTGTCTGCTGTAACTCCGTCTGTCCGACTGTCTGTAACTCCGTCTGTCCGCTCGTCTGTAACCTGTCTGTAACCTGTCTGTCTGTTTGTCACAATGCTGTCTTTGCTCCTGAGTTCAGTCTGTCAGCTCTGCTCGCCTCTCAGCCTGACAACTAAATGTAGGGCAAGCACCAGGTCTGGTCCAGAATCAGGTCCTCAGGTGGATTTAAAAGCTGTTCAGATTATTTCACCTGACTTTGATTAATCAGGAAAATAATCAGCAGGATTAACCAGTGATTAAAATAATGATTAGTCAAAGCTGTGGGGGAGTAATTCCGTCTGTCCTCAGTTATTCAACCTGTTAAACACATATACTGTAAACCAACCCTGGGTTAGGGGTAAGGTTAGCTGATACCTGTGTATTACCTGTGTGTTACCTCTGTGTTACCTGTGTATTACCTGTGTGTTACCTGTATATTACCTGTGTGTTAACGCAAAGTTACCTGTATATTACCTGTGTGTTACCCAGTGTTACCTGTATAGTTTCAGTGTATTATTACTCTAACAGGCGCAGGATGTTTGCCACCATGATGGACACAGAGCTGGCTGATGCTCCGATCACTCCCACCACCCTCTCCGGTTTGCGGATGAGGGGCTGTTCCTCCTGGCGCTGGATGTCGGATGTGTCTTCTGGATCAGCGCCTGGACAAAGGTGGAGGACTGTTCCAGAGCCGTAGGTATCTCTTGGAGAAAGTCCAGGATCCCACCCCAGCGTGATGTTGGGCAGCAGCTCAGGGTCGCTGTTGATCTGGTCCAGAGCGTATAAATATGGCCTCCATGCGGTGGATCCCCTTCTCCTTCTTCAGCTCCCCACAGGGCAGGCCGTGGGGGCCACGGGCGTGGATGGGGAACAGCCCCCCCAGCGTGATGTCACCAGGTATCTTTATGGAGTGGGGGTGGAAGTGCTGGTGGGAGCCGCTCACCTGGATCACCTGTCCACCGATCCAGATCCAGAGAGACAGAGCGAGGTGAGGCCACAGGGGCGACTGATGGACAGTTCGTCCAATCAGGAGCAAGACGTGGAGATGATGATGATGAGGGAGGGGGAGGAGGGAGGGGGCGGGGCCTGATGATGTCATACTGAGGTGATGTTCAACTGAGAGTTTTCATCCTGCTGTGAACACCTGAGGAGACAATCAATCAATCAATCAATCTGATTTCAGTTCATCAGGTTGACAGTCAGATTTGACACTGTTGTGTAATGATGATCAATAATTCTGTGTGATTACTGATTACTGATCATGAGCTTTAGGCTCAGTTTGTATCTGAGTCTCTTTCTCTCTGTTCCTTTAACAGATCAATTCACCAAACGATCTTATTGCAGCTGGAGGTTGTTAAAATTCTCCTCGGTCTCAGTTCAGTACTGACACAGTGTGTCAGGGATCAAAGATCAGACTGGTTCAGACTTTATTATCAGACAGAATATTTCAGAAACAGAGAGAAGAAAGTACAAAGACAGTTCTTTAATAAATGAACAGAACCAGAAAAACAGAACACATGAACAACAACAACTACAGGAGACAAACTGCTCCTGTACTTATAGTCCAGGTAAAAGATGGAACAAGGTGCAGGTAAGGAGAGACCAGATGACTCCAGGGCTGAGGGGGGAGGAGGGAACAAGTGAGAGGATGAAACACTGGAGGGAGAAACGATAAGGAAGTTAAACGATAACGGACACAACTGTCGACTCTCACGTCTCCGAACTGAGAATCTGATGATATTTTGACTTGTTGGGAACAGGCAGCAGCTCTCCATCGCTCAGTTTGTACAAAAACATCATTGTAACCAAACACGTTGGATGTCATGTTAAGTTCTTCCATTCTGGTGAAATCCTGTTTTAATTACAGACTAAAGCCTTTGGTAACGCTGACTCAGGTAACTTTGTTTCTCAGGTCGTTCTTTAGTAAACTGCTGCAGGATGTCCTGACAGTCTTTATTCCAGGGAAATCTGATCCAACCCTGGGATCAACAGAACTTCTGCTGATTTTATTCTGTGGATGTTTGTTTGTCTCACGAGAACAAAATGAAATCACCATTTCAGCTCTGAAGATTTCCTTTGGTGTTGGTCTGTTCAGAAGATGAAGATGAAGCTCAACGTCCATGACACCTGTCAGCTGTTTCATGTCGGCTTAGTGTTGGGTCAGGGTTCAGGGTTAGTACGTCCTGTGTTTGTATGTTAAACAGCTGATTTCAGGAGCTGGTTTTAGGATTTCACTGTTGCTTCTGACTGTCGAGCTGTAAAGTTCTTCATCTTCAGGTTTTCCTCAGTTTTAAAGAGGAGCTGAGGAAGAATCTGAAGCAGGTGGTTCAGTAACTGAAAGCTTTAAAACACAATCCTCTGGATGAACATTATCATCAGACTGTTTAACAGACTCCCTGTTATTTAAACCATCTTTGTTTTGAATTCTTCAGGAAGCAGCATCATCACCTCAGAAACTTTGTCGGAGTCTCAGTTTGTTTTTTGTCACTGTTGTTTCATGAGCCTTTTTTCAGTTAGTTTTTTGTCTTTAACGAGCCGATCGACTACAGCTAGGCGATAAAATGATATCGATATATATCACGATATAACTTTTCCTCGATAAACATTCAACACATGGCCGATAACAACATGGATAGAACTCATTCCACCTGTGTTCTGACAGACAATATGAAAAGCCAATGATAATGAAGATAGTGCAGCGCTGAACCAATCATGAAGCTGGGAGTTAGAGACAGGTCAGGTTAGGTTGACGCACACAGCACAGAGCGCAGGAGTAAACACAGGTACTAATGTTTATAGGAGCGAGATAGAAGAGAAAAAGACAGAAAATGTTAATGAAAACTCGAGCGACAGCGTTACTGAAGAAGACGCTCCAACGGACACAGCCCTGAATGACAGAGGACTGACAGGTAGAGACAGACACAGCTGATAAACTCTGTGGGATTTGTGCCAGTAGAAGCTACAAATACAAACCTGACTGAACGTTAGCTACTATTCTCTCTTTGTCTCTCTCTCTCTGCTCAAACGGGTATTTTGCAAATTTATAACAGATTATTGCAGCAGCAGCAGTAGTTCAGGTCGTCACTATAAAATATACAGCAGAGACGCTGCAGACATAAAGTTGGTGTCTTGGTCACAGCTCAGTTCTCTCAGCTGTTTGTAACTCGTCATTTCACTGACAATAAATAGAAAAACTCCATCACGTTTTACTGAAGCTAGACTTTCAAAACTCAAATCACAACATCAGAAACAGATCAGACCAGATCCCAGATCACAGGTAGATGACCTCATCAGCTGCTCACCTCTGCTCTACACTTCCTGTTTCCGTGGCGGGACGCTCCTCCTCTCCGTCGGACACAGGGGGGTTTCTCTCCGGCCTCCAGGGGGAAGTCACTGGGCACCGCACCTGTCAGCTCCTAACCAATGAGAATGCAGGAAACATGTCACACCACCCTTACTTACGGGAGTCAGAACACAAGAACCAAGACCCCGACGGGTCCAGGACGAGACGGGACCCTGACCAGGATGGTCAGCTGTGATTGATGATCCCTCTCTGGGGGCGGGGCCTAATGATGACATCACTCACCGCCTCCTCCAGACAGATGCGTCTGAGCTCAGCCAATCGTGTGCTCAGCAGCACCTGCAGGCTCCGCCTCCTCTCCTGCAGCTCTGCCATTCGCTCCCTCTGCTTCCTGTCCGGACAGGTGAGAGGGTCTGCACACACACAGGTAACACACACACACACAGTGTCAGTGACAGACCTCAGATCAGCTGCTGTCTCAGGTCTTAAATCCTGTTGTTT
Source organism: Lates japonicus (assembly GCA_033238685.1). Taxonomy (NCBI): domain Eukaryota; kingdom Metazoa; phylum Chordata; class Actinopteri; family Centropomidae; genus Lates; species Lates japonicus. The sequence goes on from BRZM01001421.1 coordinate 46,180, forward strand.
GTTCTCACCAGGTGCTGGAATGAGTTGACCTTTGACCTCCATGGCAGGTGTTTCCCATGTGACCCCTCCTCCTCCCTCCTCACTGCTGGATTCCTGTTCTCCGCCCCACACACACTCACTCACCTGCACAACAGGAAGTCATCATGACACCTTGTAATGAATCAAACACACCTGGACCCACACCCCCGAAACTGACCAATCAGAGCTCCTCACCTTGTAACTGGGTTCATAAGAGCTCCAGTAGTTCACTCCTGTGGCCATCCAACACCAGCACAACCACTGGTTAGCCGTTAGCTGTTAGCTGGTGGTGCAGGTGCAGTTCTTTGTCTGTCCTACAGGGGGAGTTAAACGGTCGCAGCCTAAGGACAAACAGAAGAAGAAGAGTCAGCTTCATCAGGAAACTCCTCATCCCCAGTTTAATAAAACAAATGAAGACGTCGCAGTCACATGACGTCAACGTCTCCACCACTAAGCTTCCAACTGGTCAGTCTCTCCCTCTCTCTGCCTGTCTCTCTCTCTCTCTCTGCCTGTCTCTCTCTCTCTCTGCCTGTCTCTCTCTCTCTAATTAAAACATGCACATTAACATTCCGCTGTGTTTGTCTATCTCTGTGAGGCCATGTTGGCTGGTCCACACACTGATTGTGTGTGTGTGTGTGTGTGTGTGTGTGTGTGTGTGTGTGTGTGTGTGTGTGTGTTTGACTTCAATCAGAGTGGATCATCTCAGTCCAGAAGATCTCTGATCAAGTGTCCTCCTGCTGGGTTACTACCTGTCTCTCTACATCCCTGGGTCCTGTACACAGGCGAGGTTACAATATCAGGTAACTGGGAGTAACAGAAGTGACGTCAGGTGTAACTTCCTGATTAACCTATACTACGAAGGTGGATAGAGTTTTACCAGGGTCCTGCTGCGTCTCTAAACTGCTCAGGCAGTTTGTATTTCATCAGTTAACTCGGTGTTACAGTGTTACTTCTACCTAAGCTCCACCCACAGGTGGAACAACAATCGATAATGGCACAACGACGCTGAAAGCTGACCGTCAGTCCCCCACTCTCCGACCCCAACCCCATCAAAAAACAAAACAAAAACTATATAGTGGAGTGGTAGAAGTGTGTGGACCAATAAATTGTTTTTTAATGCTCGTATTTTCTATTTTCAATTCAGTTATTTTAATTTGTAATTTTTCTCAGTCAAGCAGCAGAATTGAGCATCATTAGTGTTGCATATTTCCTCGTAAACCGACAGAATTAACGTGCGCTCTTCATCTGAGAGATGGTGCACGCCCTTTAATGAACACACACTAACTCTGATTGAGATTGTAACACCAAACTCAACACCGACATCTGAACCACCGACATACCGTTTAACACAGATCGAGACAGTCAGGGTTTGTCATCCCCGACTTTCACTGAGAACCTGAGTTAAATCAGAGGAGATTAAACTTCCTTTGTAGTACAGGCCTGTACTGTAGTACAGGAGTACTAGAGCCGGTGGATTTCGGATGTCGTAAGTATGAAGTCAGTGTTAACTGTCAGAAATTGAAACGCGATAAAACAGGCGTGGACCGTATCTCGAATGAAAAAGGCTTACGATAATCGCTCGAGACCTAGCTCTAACGACACAATGTAAAACCATGACTGTCAGCAAAGACAGGAGACTTGCCACATGTTCTCTGGGTCCTTAATCTGTAATATGAGATGTGAGACACGTAACATATTCGGATACTTGTATTACAGACAACATGTGGGTACATGTCTGAGAAATGACTGTTACTCTCTGTTAATGATGTTCTGCCTGGAACACTCAGGCTGTATATGTATGAATGTAATGCTGAAACTTCATGTTAACAGTATTTCAACCTCGGTAAATCTGAACCTGGATAAATATAAACATTCTATAAAGTGGTCCACATTCATATTTCCCATAATTAATACTGAATGTTTTGGTCTATGATCTGATTACAACAGCCTGTCACATTATATCGTCTTTAGAACAGTAATAGCGGGTGTGTGTGTGTGTGTGTGTGTGTGTGTGTGGGGGCTCTGGGCAACCCCGTCCTGAGTCAACCTCTCTCAGTCGTTGTGCCAATATCGATTGGTTGTTCCACCTGTGGGGTGGAGCTTAGGTAGAAATAACACGGTAACGGGTTAACCACAGACATAAACTGCTCGAAGACGGTTTAGAGACAATGTAAATTAACATGGCAGCAGACGGGTAAAACCTGTCCACCTTTTGTAGTACAGGTTAATCAGGAGAGTTATACCTGGCGTCACCATTCTCCTGAGGTTACCTGATAAGCAAGTAACCTAAACTTAATCTTCTGAGACTCAGGTGTTTGATGTGTTCAGGTGTAGGATGTGTTCAGGTGTTTGGGGGAAAAGTTACACTTCTGGGTTACATCACTTTTTTTCTGTTCATTCAGACTCTGAACTGAGAATAAAACCATGATCCACCACATCATCAGGTGAAACATGAAGGATAAAAACCTGACCTCTCAGGTCTTTACTTCTTCTCCAATAACAAACTGAACAGCTTCTGTCTGGAAATTAAAACTCTAGTGTTGGTCACAGGTCTCTGAATAAAAACCTGCTACACGTCATGATGTCAGTGAAGGTTTGAGCCAATCAGGGCAGCTGCAGAAAACTGCAGGTGTCTTACTCCACCAGGTTTTAAAGTCATGTGACATGGAACCGTCTGCAGTGTTTTAAACCCAGCATGCATCACGTCAAGTTGCTACATAAAGTCTCTGAGCTCCGCCCCCTCAGGTGTTACCTGCAGGTCAGGTGTGCAGTATCAGTCACCACGGTGATGAAGTGAACCGCTGTAACCGTGACAACCGTTACCTCACATCCTGCTTCACCGTACAGGCCTCTGGTCAGTGGAAATGCATGATGAGAGATGGTGTTTGTTGTACAACTCACCTGTACAGGTAAAGACTGTGGAGATCACATCATCAGAAAACACAATTTGTTTAATAAACAGAGACACACATTTGGATTCAAGAGGAAAATAAACATCTGAGTGTAACACCTGAGTCTGACACCTGAGAGATGATCCAGGTAGATAAATACACCACACACCTCTACAGGGTCAGACTGAGATTATTTATTATCTTTACTTTGTTTCCTGCGTATTAAACTTTTAACAGGTGAACTCTACCTTAGAGTGAAACATGGCGACACATGAGCAGGTAAAGGTGATGGTGATAAACAGAAACAGTTCCAGGTTTAACATTCACAGAGCAATCGAACTGAGAACAGGTGACCTGGTCATTTAACACCTGGAGGTCACGTCAGGTCATCAGAGAACATGGAGGAGACGCAGTGATCAGCTGATCAGTTCGCTGTGGTCAAACATCAGGTAAGCACCTCTGACCAATCAGCAGCAGCCGTCTGTCTGGCTGGACGCCGACTGGTCAGTTCCTGTCCGCGGCCGCTTGCTCTGCGGCTGCTCCGATTGGTCGGCGTCTCTGAACCCATCCGAGGTGATCTGGTATTGGATGGTGGCATCGACGTGTGACCTGGAGATTTAAAGATGGATGCCAGTCGCCGTGACCCCGCCCACTGCAGGAGGAGCCTGATGGTGGGGGCATGGCCCCAGCCCTCCCCAAGGGCAGGGACCAGCTGCGATTGGCTCCCCTGCAGCCGTGTGGTCATCTGGTTGGTGATCACCACGGCGACCTGATGTCTGGTTGCCATAGCGACCAGCTGTTGGGCGAGACCCTGGAGGAGGCGCGTCCTCTGCGACAGGTTGTCAAATCGTCTGAAAGGAAACGCCACGCTGTCAATCACCAGGAGGCGGGTCCTCGGGTGGTCGGACAGGAAGTTGGGCAGCAGGTGGAGCTCGGCCAGCAGCTCCACGTAGTCATGACAACGCACCTGAGGGACAGACGGCCAATCAGAGTCAGTCTCATTAACACAGAGTGTGACCTGTCACCATGGAGACCCATCATCATTACCAGGAAGATGTTGGACAGGATGGTCTCCACGGTGAAGGTCGTCATGGCGGTGCGCTGCTCATTGTCCTCCACCAGTAAGGAGCAGTGTCTGACGGCGGCAGTCGCCACGTCGACAACTCTCTGCAGCAGGAAGCTGCCCTCAGTGTCGACGTAGATCACCTGACCTCCGACCCCCCCGAAACACTGAGGCACCTGGACGTCCACGGCCAGCTGCAGGCTGATCATCGACACAGGTAACATTATCACTGACATCATCGACACAGGTCACATGATTATTTAAAAGGTGCATTTGACTCTATGTTTTCATACTTTCCTGACCTGAAACGTTCAGAACAACATGTTTGGCTGAGTATGTCTCAGCCTGTAGGTTTACAACAGTCTCACATGTTGTCATGTCTAAAAATAAAAAGCAGCTGTGCAGGTTTTCCAGTTTGATTTATTTGATGAGAACAGCTGGTAAAAGTCAAAGTGACCAGAACGTGTCACTGAAGGTGTTTTATTCTCCCGCCCAGCAGTCAGTAGCAGCAGCTCACCTTCACCATCAAGTCAGGAAAGGTCGACCTCGAACGCACCAAAAAGATCATCATCACACTGTGTGTGTGTGTGTGTGTGTGTGTGTGTGTGTGTGTGTGTGTGTCTGACCACAGCTGAGTTTTTCCGACTCCCGGAGCTCCACAGATCTCAGTGGTTTTCCCGACAGGAAGTCCTCCTCCGAGAGCAGCGTCCAGCTGAGAGGAGAAGGTGATGATGCTCCTCATCTCCTCCTCTTTCTGCAGGAGCTCCAGAGCTGTCAGAGAGGTCGACCCCTCCCCTCCTCCTCCATCCTTCCTCACAGCCTGCAGCACCTCCAGCGCCTCCTGCTGGGACAGACCGGTCTCTGCAACACAAAACACCAGGTTATATTAAAACAGACTCAGGTGAACAGAGCAGCAGGACGATGTGATCAGAGTTGAAAACATCTGGAATGAGATTAAAATGAGGAGTTTCTGATCAGAATGAAAACAGCTGCAGTCAGATTTTCATTGATCTACAGACCTGTTCCTCTGAAATCAAATCTTCTATAAAAGACTTTAACATGAAGTTTAAAAGGTTTCAGAACCAAGAGGAAAGCCTCAGAACCATTCAACAAACTGAAGCTAAAATGTAAAAGTCAGAATAAAGTTAAAGATTTATTTTAATCTTTGAAATCAAAAACAAAACCACAACTCCCACATTATTCATTTAAACATTTGACTTGATTTGAAAAAAATGAATTAAAGAGAAAAGAAACGAGGATGTGAATTAATAAAAAAAAACAACAACATTATGGCAGTTTTTTCATTTAATGTTGTTGTTGTCTGTGGTTGTTTATGTTACTGTTATTTAAATGTCAGAAATCTGAGTATATTTCTTTATATGAACTAATGTTTGATCAGATTTAAAACTGAACGAGTTTAATACAAAACTGAGTTGTTTTCAGACATTTAACTGTTTAACTTACAGCCCGTTTTCACGAGGAGAGTCACGTGATTCACATCATAATAACTTTAAATTAACTTTAAATTAACTTTCTGTTGATGTTTAATAATAAATCAGATGGTTTTTTAAATTGAGTCTGGTTGAAGTTAACCTGATGAGGTGTTAGTTTGACAGCAGGTCAGTGAGGATTCAGGACGTTAAAACGGGTTTATTTTGACTGGACTTTGGTTCAGAGGAGGATCCGGTACCTGTACTAAGCTGAAGCGGTTTCAGGTGGATCAGGTCCGCGGTGGACTGGAAACCAGCACCGACCAGTTTCAGCTTCACACCGGGACTCAGAGGCAGACTGGAGACCGGTCTCTGCATCGTCACTGCTAACGTTAGCTTCTTCAAAACATCCCGCCATGACACATATCCCAGCATGCCTTTCAGCGGCTGAGGAAAAGAGAGTTCCGGTTTGACTTTTCAAAGTAAGAATTTAGGTTAGGTTTAAGGTCAGCTTCAACCTCAGCTTCCAAAGTCACTGAATTTATTATATTTTGTTTATTTCATTAAACGTTTGATGAAACGATAAATGTAATTTATAATAACTGACGGATTAGGAATGAATATACTAAGTATGTGATCAGCTGTATCAGCAGGACGAGCTGTGGTGAATATAATTATTTAACTGTTTTACCATTTATAAATACAGAGAAAAATATCAATTAACAACGAGTGAATAAACACGAACACTTTATTTTCACTGTAACTAAAACCAAACATTAAAATATGAACAGACTTTTTTTTCCCTCCAGGCTTTTCCTTAAATTCTGTTTTATTTTGAAGGTAAGTAAGGTCACCGGAAGTTATGCATCAGCTGATTCTCGTTGTTTCGGTCTGTGTCATTTAAACGCGACAGAGCTACGTGTACGTGAGACCGAGGCCCAGCTGTTTTTAATCCAAGTTGATGAAGATTTAACGTCAAACTGAAGGTGAGCTTTTTATTTTGAATTCATCTCTTACACAGAAACACGGAGGAGAAACGTCTTAATGTGAAAGAGGAACCAAGTGATGGGTGATGAAGCTTGATCAGAAGTGACTGATACAGAGAGAGAGGCCGAGACTGCCAGAGTGAAGGGATCAGAGAGCAGAGATGAGAAGAGAGGGAGGAGGGAAGGAGGAGGAGGAGAAGATGACTACAGAGGAGGAGGGAGGGAGCACAAAGTCAGACCTGGATGTAGATGCTGGGATGAAGAAGATGACCAGCTGCAAACATGTTGGAGCGACTTCTTCTCCTCAGACCACAGGTGTGTTCCAGGTATCATCTACCTCGGTCACATTCCTCCGAGGCTCCGCCCCAAACACCTGAGGAACCTGCTGTCAGTTTACGGAGAGATCGGACGAGTATTCCTACAACCTGAGGGTAAAACACACTCACTACTACACAGTACTGCTGTACTAATACACACCTCTGATCAGCTGATCGGTGAGGAGGAGACACTGTCCGATATCTGATCAGTGATGTATAGATCTGTCAGATGGCCAGGTGAGGAGGAGGAAGAAGAAGTCTGGGTTGAGGAGGTGTGACTTCACTGAGGGATGGGTAGAGTTCAGAGATAAACGAGTGGCAAAGAGAGTGGCAGCGTCGCTCCACAACACGCTGATGAAACGAGGAAACGCCAACGCTTTGCCTCCGACCTGTGGTGCATCAAGGCACGGGTCCACTCCAGTAAAATAGTGACATCACCCAGTTATTTAACCAAATCAAGACAGGTGGAGGGACATTGAGTCCATCAGATAAAATCTATCTGTTTTTCTTCATCTGCCCAGTAATTTCACAGGTTCCAGGACTCACCTGAGTGAACGCTGGCTTCCACGAGCAGACGGTGTCTCTGCAGCAGAGACTCAGACCGAAGTTTCCTAAAGGAGAAACAAACTTTTACCGAATAATGTGAGAAAAGCCACCTGGACAACCTGAGGAGGCAAGAGACAGAGAGATTTGGACAACAGGTGAACTATACACTGACTCACCTGAATCTACCTGTGGAGTGAGTACAGGTGGAGACAGTACAGGTAGTGTGTACAGGTGGCATCAGTGCAGGTGGAGTGTGTACAGGTGGAGGTAGTAACACTCTGTCGTCTGCAGGTGGAGGAGAAGACGTGGGACTTCACCCAGCGTCGGACGGAGGAGGAGATCCAGATGAAGAAGAAGAGGAAAGACTCCGTTACCCAGAAGCACGTCAATAAGGCTCGCCTCATTCAGCAGAAGAGCCAATCAAATGCCCCTGCTGACCAAGATCTTCAACTCCAACCAATCAGAGTGACGGCACAGAGACATCTGATTGGCTGGACAGGACGCAGATTGTGACGAACTGGCGCTGACACAGCCACCTTCACGAAACCAATCACAGACCAGTCTGAGCTCAGAGTAGTCAGCTGATCTGATTGACTGACTATTGATTGATTAACTTAATGAGCTGGTTAACTCCTCTGTACTCATCTTAACGAGCTTGTTTGATTATTTCAGACGTGTTTTTCAGATCATTTGTAAACTGTTTACTGACCTTTGACCTCTCTACCTGTCTGGTTACAGATTCTCCTGTGGTGTGAGGTGTGTTCAGAGTGATTTTACCCTCCCTGATAAATATTAAACAGAATAATACAATATTTCTGATCAGAAATCCTGTTGTTTGTGGGGAACACAGAGGAAAGCCGAGCACACTCTCTGTGGATTGTCTCGTAGAACGGAGCGATAGCCAATCAGGAAGCAGCTGAGACGTGGTCGTCCGCCATGTTTGCTCTCTGACGTGGCTGGGATGTGGAGTTGTGAGAGTCCAGACTTGGTTGTTGGTAGTAACCATAGTGTGGTGGCTGTGTTGGTCTTCTCTCTGCACAGCACACACTATAAGAACACACCTGTGACAATTTGACTTTATCTGTCCTCAGGTGTGTTCTCTCTCATGGTTTCTATATCAGGTAAGATTTTAATAATATGTTAGTGTGAATCGGGCTTTAGACCTTGAGACACGTCGGGACCAGTTTCTAATTCTGCTCTGAGTATAAACAAATTAACGACCTACTTCACTGTTGGCTGATGAATAATTTACTGATGTTTTATAGATTAGTGATCAGTAACAACTGTTTGGCTGCTTACATCATCAGTCAATAATTAATTGTTTGACTTGGAAAAATAAAACTGAAATGCCACTTCAATCAACAGAAACAGAAAATAAAATGTGATGCAGGAGAACAAACAACCTGCTACACAGCAGCTGATCAACTGACAGAAAACTGATCAATACAGAATCAATCAGTAATTTATCAATGACTAATAAACCTTAGTTACAGTTTAAAACCTTTTACGATGATATTCATTCTCATCAGCAGATGGGCAGCAGGCAGACCGCTCTCTCAGTTTTAGGTTG
>BRZM01001421.1:60000-105003 GCA_033238685.1 Lates japonicus
CTGCACCTTAAAAGTTACACCAAACCACCAGAATCTTTAGCACTCTCAATATCATACCAAGGTATCCTCGATCTTTGGCTGAGTAAAACCAGAGCTGGAAACCAAAAGCCTGCAGCGCCTGCCACAAGTATTGGTGTTCAACCCGATCAAAAGCCTTTTCTCGATCTAGAGAACTGGGGACCAAGTTTTACAGCCCAATGAACCTGAGAGGTTCAAAATTTAACTCAGAAAATATTATCAGACATCAACCCGCCGGTACATGTGTATGTCTATTCTGCCATATGAAGGACCTGCTCCATCACTCTCCTTAGCTCCAGAGCCAACACTTTGGACAGGAGAGCTATAATCGTACAGAGCAGAGACACAGGACGCCAGTTCTTCATATCTCCTGTAGGCTTACCTTTCTGGAGGAGGAGGCACAGCCTCCTGCAGCTCTAGAGGCAATCACCAGCTCAGACTGTCCTCAGAACCAGTAACAGATCTTCACCAATAACAGGCCAGAAAGTCTTATAGAAGTCTTGTGAGGTCAGCCATCCTGGAGCCTTCCCACCTTGTAGGCCCCGAGTGCCTCCTGCAGCTCCTCAGCAGAGAGCTGCGCCCAGCTCTGCATTTTCCTTTGTGACACTTTAGGAAGACTTCATAGAAAGACAACGCCTTCTGATCCTCCTTGAGATCCATCTTGTGAAGGTCCTGATAGAAATCAACAGCACGTTATTTAATCTTCAGCAGACCTTTTGCAGTAGAAGCCCAGCTGTCAGACTCTCAAAGAGTGCATCATTCCTCTGAATTCATTCTTATGTTCCAGCTCAAAGAAAAAAGTGGTATATCCATTCCACAATGTTTTGAAAACGTGACCTAACCAGAGCACCTTGAGCATGAACACTCCAGCAGGCTGGGGACAGAGCTGCTTTCTTGCTTTGAGAACTCTTCAACATGTCCTCGCTCTCCTGTGGAGTCTGTTAGAACCTGCAGCCCACCTGTTTCTCCAGAGTTTCATAGATCGAGTCATGTCCGTGACATTAGAGGTACTGGTAAGTGTGTTGTTTAATTTTAACTTTACCCATCCCACCATCATGTAAAGAGCTGTACTCACGCTATTTTTCTATGAATGAACCAAAAAGTCCTGAAAACATTTCGGAAAATTTTTGTCGATAACAGAGTGGTATTGAAGTGCTAGTATGCACTTTTACATTTTACATCTTTAATAAAAATCAAAAACCTGTACAAGAGAAATGGTCTGAAAACCAATAGGACTTTCTATAAACAACCTTTAAATATACACTGATATGATGCTCAAAACAATACACCTATCAAGTTCAATAGGGATAACAAATTATCTTTTGAGTGAACTCGCATACGTTTATTACCTTTATGAAGGTATTCCAAACATCACACATAGTTCGTTGGGGCACTTACAGTCATGGAGACAGCTCTTAGAAGCAGCATGAGGTTCCCAGATTCCTGTCCAACCCAGGATTTACTGTACAACGAAGTCACCTCAGAAACAAATACTCTTCACTCTTACAGTTCTGGAGAGCATTTAACCTCCAGGAAATAAGTCTTCCTAGACCACAGCTGAGCATAAACATTCACAACAACATTTTTAACTTTCTCAAACTCGCGCTTATTTTTAATAATCGACCTGGAACTATTTCATCAACACTGCAGACTGGCAGAAATTCTCAGAAAGAGAATAGCAAATAATTTCCACTGTTACTGCTCCTATGACTTAAAAAGGCCCTCCACCTCATCTCCTCCAACTGATTCATTGTCAGAGGTACTATGAGTTTCCTGGATGAAAATTACATTTAACTTTTTGTTCTGAATCAAACTAAACAGAGAAGCTCTTTTCACATCATCTCGGGCACCATTAATATTTAAAGACCCCAGCTTTATGTCACACATGTTCTTTATAAAGCTGAAACCAAACAAAAACAAAATGAATACATAAAATAAAAAAGAAAACAAAAAACACTTATTCATCTTTTTCTAATTGGGCCCGAACCTTCAACAACAGTTTCTTTAACCGGAAAATCTCTGGATCAGTGAAAGAAGGCTGCTCCAAGTTTCCTGAGTTCTTCATAAAAAACCTGACAGAGTCATGAAACAGCTGTAAGTCAGGGAAATACTCCTCCACCTTAACAGCCCTCATTCCCTTTGTGTTCCTCAGAAAAGTTCTGATTCTCTGGAGGGGATAACCACTTTGCGTTTCGTCCTGCATACTGTCGCTCTCACCGTCACTGTCCTGTGTGTTCTGTGTGTCGCTCTGTGAACTCTGGATCTTCTCCTCAGGCTGAGAGGAGCTCTGACACTCTTTCTTTGACACCTTGTTAGTTTTTACAGTGTTAGCTTTGGTCTCTGTGCTCTTCCTTTTAACAGATAACTTTAACAAACCATCATCCATCACATCATCGTCTTCACATTCTAACACAGACTCAGCCACTCTGGTTACAGTCTGTCCTGTCTGCTCCTTTAACTCATCCTGCCGACTTTGAGCGTCACTGTCATCCATGTGTTCATCAGCCAGCTCTGGCCTGTTCTCACCGCCCTGTGTGTCTGTCTGTCTGTTGTTCTTTATGATTTCAGTGTCATTCTGTGTTTTCTGCGTATTGTTTGTGTCGCTCTGTGTTGCGGACTGGCCGTCGGCTCTTACAGTCGGCTCTGCTGCCGACGCAGCAGCCTGACGGTCACCCCCTCTGTCTGGGCACGAACGGACCAAGTGACCCTCTGCCCCACATCCAAAACACCTGAGTGTGTCTGAGGTGACATGAACGGTGTAATCAAAATCATCAATATGAAATCTGAAAGCGAGATTTAGTTCCTCATCGCTCTTTTTCAGAATCATAAACACTTGTCTTCGAAAGGACACAACATGTTTCAGGAGCGGAGACTTACAGCCGAGAGGGATCATTCTAATGGGAGACATCAGCTGTCCGTGTCGGGCCAGCTCCTTCTCCAGCAACTCATTTCTCAGAAACGGTGGCACATTGGAAATGATGATTTTCTTTGCAGGATTCATCAGAGGCAACACCGGAGTCAGTGTTCCCTGAATCACAACTCCACTCTCAACCAGCTGATTCACCTGCTCAGTGTTATCCACAAAAACCACGACAGCACTGTTCATTCTGGAGGCAGATTTCACATGAGCATAACCTACAGCTGCACCTACAGCAAGGCTGCACTCCTCCACTGAAACACCGGCTACCGGAGAAAGTTTGATGCCGTGACTGCGAGTCAGTTTCTCCAAACCGGAGACACCACGCGTCCCCATTGTCTGTGCGGCTGCGGCGGCAGCCGCCGCGACAAACAAATATAACTCAGCAAATAAGCAACCGACACAACTGTGATGACAGAGAAGTGAAACACAGAAACATTAAACAACAACCAGAAGAAAAATGAGCAAAAAAAGTTTGAGAAAACTTCCACACTTAACAAACGCTCTGAGAAACACACACAGTGAGACAGAGAGACACGGAGAGAGAGAGAGAGGGAGAGAGAGAGAGAGAGGGAGAGAGAGAGAGGGAGAGAGAGAGAGAGAGAGAGGGAGAGGGAGGGAGGGAGAGAGAGAGAGAGGAGAGAGAGGGAGGGAGAGGAGAGGGAGGAGAGAGAGAGAGGGGGAGGGAGGGAGAGAGAGAGAGGAGGGAGAGGAGCCCATCTGAGTTGGTCTGAAGTTAAAAGGAAGCCACAGGAGAGGAAAGAAGAAGAAGATGAAGGTGTCTCATCACCCAGCAGGCGTTTCCCAGATCAGCAATCTTCACTTTCAGTTTGTCGACGTTCTGAGGATCCAGAGGACTGAGGACGAAATCTGATGCACTGAACACTGAGAGAGAGACAGAGGGTTTCCTGTCAGCTATGTGTGAGGGGTGTGTGGAGTGTGCGTCAGGTGTGTCTGGAGTGTGATTGTCAGGTGTGTGTGAGGTGTGCGTCAGGTGTGCGTCAGGTTTGTGTCAGCTATGCATCAGGTGTGTGAGGTGTGTGTCAGCTATGCATCGGGTGTGTGAGGTGTGTGTCAGGTGTGTGTGTGGGGTGTGTGAGGTGTGTGTCAGCTGTGTGGGAGGTGTGCGACCGGTGTGCGTCAGTTGTGTGTGAGGTGTATGTGAGGTGTGTGTTGTCGTTGTGGGAAGTGAGCGTCAGGTGAGCGTCAGGTGTATGTGAGGTGTGCGTCAGGTGTGCGTGAGGTGTGCGTCAGTTGTGTGTGTTGTGTGTGAGGTGTGTGTGAGGTGTGTGTCAGCTGTGTGGGAGGTGTGCGTCAGGGTAGTGATCAGTTGTGTGGTGTATGTGTGTGAGTTGTGTTGTGAGGTGTGTGGGAGGTGTGCGTCAGGTGAGCGTCAGGTGTGCGTCAGGTGAGCGTCAGGTGAGCGTCAGGTGAGCGTCAGGTGAGCGTCAGGTGTGTGTGGGGTGTGTGTGAGGTGTGTATAGATGTATCTGTGTCTCTCACCGTCTCGTCCACTCGAGTATCCTGACTGAGTAGAAAGTGCTGACTCAGATGTCGCTGACATCACAGAGCTGGAGAAACCTGATAGGCCGGAGGCGGGGCTGGAGAAACGACCGGGGGCGTGGCCAGTACGCCTGTCCTCCGTAGCCAGGAGCAGGTGGACTCTGGACTTGCTTTACTAGTGGCTGTGGAGCAGGTGGTGTTGCCGTTGACGACCAGCGAGCCTGAAAAGAAAGAAACACTGTAGGTACAGTACAAGTACTGAGAGTAACTGAATACTGAATCAGTGTGTACTCACAGTTACTGTCTGTGTCGTCAGGTTGGTACACTCCGTCCTCCTCCTCCATCCTCTGAACACAGGAGAAAGTGGAAACTTTTATTTTGAATGGAGCATTTCCTGTATTATTTTGATAACCAGGGTTCTGCGTGGTTACACAGATAACCAGGGTTCTAACCCTGCCTCTAGTTCATCTGAAGTTTTCAGTGGATCCTTCATCAGCAACACACTGCGTCAGCCAATCACAGACATGCAAACAGTCATAGTACAGTAGTATTTCAGCAGTACTACAGTAATTCTACAGTACCTGTATATCCATCAGTCTCTCCTCCAACAGTCTCTGCTGACGCTTTACTTTCCTCTTCAACTTCTTCTTCTTGTTCTTTGACAGTTTACCAACCTACACACACACACACACACACACAGACAGGATGGAGACAACAGAACACACAGTGAAATTTCAACACACCAACACTAACACACACACACACTAAACACACTCCAACACCTGAACACCTCTGGAGGTGAGGGGGTGGGGGGTTCATGCATGTTGCAGGTGACCGCTTCACTGCTGGGTTTTAACCAATCAGCTCGCAGCACTTTACTGCAGGTTGAGAAACACCTGAATGGATGGCAGTAATCAATGAGAACACAGCAGGCATCACACCTGGACACTTGCCTGTAGATCCCTAGGAGCCGTGCTAACTGGAGAGAGAGACACGTAGAGGCAGACAGACAGACAGGGAGAGAGAGAGAGACAGGAAGAAAACATCAGAAATAGAAACAGGAAGAAAAGAGGGGAAATAAAAAAAACTGAGGAATAAAATACAGACACAGAGAGACAGACAGGTCACAGAGAGACAGACAGGTTACAGAGACAGAGGTTACAAAGAGACAGACAGGTTACACAGAGACAGGTTACAGAGAGACAGACAGGCTATAGAGACAGACAGATTATATAGAGAGAGACAAGTCAGTTGAGAAACAGACAGGTCACAGAGAGAGAAAGGGTTACATAGAGACAGACAGGTTACAGAGACAGACAGGTCACAGAGACAGAGGTTACAAAGAGACAGGTTACACAGAGAGAGAGACAGGTTATAGAGAGACAGACAGGCTATAGAGAGAGACAGGTTACAGAGAGACAGACAGGCTATAGAGACAGGGTTACAGAGAGACAGACAGGCTATAGAGACAGACGGGTTATAGAGAGAGAGACAAGTCAGAGAGAAACAGACAGGTCACAGAAAGAGAGAGAGGGGTTACAGAGAGACAGACAGGTCACAGAGAGACAGACAGGTTACAGAGAGACAGAGAGACAGACAGGTCATAGAGAGACAGCCAGGTTACAGAGACAGAGGTTACAAAGAGACAGGTTACAGAGAGAGACAGACAGGTTACAGAGACAGAGGTTACAGAGACAGACAGGTTACAGAAGACAGACAGGCTATAGAGAGAGACAGGTTACAGAGAGACAGACAGATTGAGAGATAGTGAGAGAGACAAGTCAGAGAGAAACAGACAGGTCACAGAGAGAGAGAGGTTACAGAAAGACAGACAAGCTATAGAGACAGGTCACAGAGAGAGAGACAGGTTATAGAGAGACAGACAGGTCACAGAGAGAGAGAGAGACAGGTTAGAGAGAGACAGGTCACAGAGAGACAGGTTACAGAGAGACATACAGGTTATAGAGAGAGAGACAAGTCACAGAGAGACAGACAGGTCACGGAGCAGAGAGGTTACAGAGACAGACAGGAACTGAACTGAGTGAACACCACAGCTCCCAGAAACACTGCTGACTCCAAGTCTCCTGAGGTCCTGGTCTTAGTCAGTGTCAGACTCTGGTGTCAGTCAGGTTGTGGTGAATGTAGTTCAGTCCTGATCTGAGCGCTTCACTTGGACTCGTGTGATGATGTCAGTGTTTGACTCTGACTCATGTTGATGATGTCAGCGTTTGACTCAGACTCGTGTCTTTTACAGTAAGTGATATATGAGTTTTTTTCTTGAGACAAAGTAAAAGCCTGAGACACAGTCTGAGGAAACATCACACCTGTCCAGTCACGTCTGTCTGACCAATCACAGCACTGCTCCTCACCTGACGATCCTGAAGGGGGCGGGGCTCCAGCTCTCTGCCAGATGGTCGCCTCAGCTGCTAACCTCCTGATGTAAACCTCGTCCACGTCCAGTAAGATGTTCTCTGGTTTGATGTCAGTGTGGATGATCTTACACTTGGTGTGCAGGTAGTCCAGACCCTGAAGCACCTGCAGGGCAACACAGCTGAGTCACCGTCGATGAGTCACTGTCGACGAGTCACTCTCGACCAGTCACTGACGACCAGTCACTGACGACCAGTCACTGTCGACGAGTCACTGTCGACAAGTCACTGTCGAGCAGACACTATTGACCAGTCACTGTCGACCAGTCATTGTCAACGAGTCACTGTCGTCAAGTCACTCACAATGTTTACATGCACAAAACATTCAGAGAATTATTCAGACTGAAATGTGGCTGACGTGCAGACTCTGATCAACACCACCTGTCGTCCTGCAGCTACACCTTCTCTGACTTCACTCTACAAAGGTAACAACAGGTGAGTTTCTCCTTCTATAAAGTAATGTTGGCTTTTCCTCTGGACAGGTATCTCTGCTCCAGCCAGACAAGCCAATGTCAGAGTGATGTTTACAGAGCTCACTGTACTATCAGCATGACAGCATTCAACACACTGACTGCTGAGGTCACACAGATGAGGTCAGACAGGTGAGGTGTTACCTGTCTAATGATGGTCTTCACACAGACCAGAGGAAGCCCCATGTAGTTTGACTTGATGATCCACTTCAACAGCTGATGACCCAAAACCTCCAGAACCATACAGACATCTGAGAGAGGCTGAGGAAACTGGCTGACAGACAGACAGACAGGTAGACAGACAGACAGGTAGTCGGACAGAGAGGTGATGATGAAGGATACGGACTCCGTTTACTCCAGAGATCTTGAAGTCATCGATCAGCTGGACGATGGTTTCTCTGTAGGGGTCGGAGGGATCACTGTCCCTCACCTGAAGAAACAAACACACCTGTGTTCATTAAGGATCTCTGTGGTTTTGTTGTTGTTTGTTGTTGTTGTTATAACTCACACATCTGAGCAGTTTGATCTCGTCCAGAGCTGTCTCAGTGTAATGTGGAGCACTTTTTACCACCTTCAGAGCCACAAATCTTTTCTTCCTGAACAGAAACAGATTCAGACACTGAGACACAAACTGGACAACAGGTTTAAGTGTTTCTGTGATTACTGTGTCTGTTGTGAGTCTGTTGTGTGTTGTCGTACTGTGAGATCCCAGCAGAGCCAGACAGTAGAAAAATGTCCCCAGCCCAGTTTTCGGACCACGTGGTACCTCCCATTGAACAGGTCGCCGATCTTAACTGGGTAGTAACCACCTGCAACATAAACAGAACCAACATCAGAACACACAGCAGAGGATCAGGGGAACTGATGGTCTCCTCTTGAGGACTGAGGTGGAGTTTTCCTGGAGAACAGCAGGTCAGTGAGAAGATCTGTCTGTCGTCTGATGAACTGAATATTAATCTAAATAAGGATCCTCCTGGAGTCTCTGGGTAACTACAGATACACCTGGAGGAAGTTCTGGACGATGGAAGAAGACCTTTGAGGAAGTCCTGAATCCTGCATCTTCAGTTGGAGGAGGTAGAGATACTCAGGTCTCACAGAGATCAGGGGTCAGGATCCTGTGGACTGGGAGATCAGGTCTCACAATGACAGATGAAGCTAAGATTCAGGAGGACTGATGTGGATTCTGTCCTGGTCCTGGATTAATGGACCAGTTGTTTACTCTTGTAGGGATCCTGAAGGGGTTCTGGGATTTTGTCCAGTCTACATACGTGGTTTGTGGAGTTAGAGGTTTATAGGAGTGACCCTCGGGGGGGGTACCAGAGCTGTGGAACAGGACTTAGCAGAGGGACTAAGACCTGATCCAGGTGTGGTGATTGATCAAACTGTCATAGATCTAGATGATCAATCAGAGGAGGTTTATCATTGTTAAAGTTGATCAGTTTCTCACCTTTGCAGTAGTCTGATGGGTCTTCCTGTTCTTCATCATCTGATCCCAGCAGCTGAGCAGGGGCGGGGTTAACTCAGGAGGGTGGGCTCAGAGCTGAAGGGGGCGCGGTCAGCTGTTGGGTGGCTGATGACATCATAGGAGGCAGACCAATGGGAGGGCCCAGAGAGTCAAAGGAGTGGAAAAAGGAGGCGGAGGAGGAGCAAAGGGGGGAGTAGAGGTGGGAGGAGACACTGGAGGTGAAGGTCACTGAGGTCAACAGGAAGGGATCAGGGTGGGAGGGGCTTAATGGAGGGGTGGGAGAGGCTTTGGCAGGATGAGAGGCAGATGCTGAGGGTGACTGAGGTGCATCGTGGGTAACACTGTGGGGTAAGGGTGGAGGTGATTCACAGGGATCGTGTCTCAGGAACATCTAGAGTGATGTTCTGCAGAGTTCTGTAAGGCAGTCTGGAGGAATTCTGGGTAATCTTTTGATTTACAGAGGGTGGTGATTGGCTGGATGTTGCAGGATGTTGAGATATGGCAGGAGGTGATTGGGTGAAAATCTGAGGAGTCACTGGTGCTGTCAGGGGGGGGTTTAAAGAGGGTAGCGGGGCAATCTGGAGGGTAGGTTCAGGATGTACTAGGGGCACTACAGGGTTATCTACTGCATCTGGGGGGCAGGTGGTCTGGAGGGGTGGTAAGGAGGTCCGGGGGACACTCTGGAGGTGCCCGGTGTTGGTGTCAGTGGATAACGTGGTGGTGTGGGGGTTGCCGGGGCTCTGTGGTGGTTTTGTGGAGATCCCCTGGATGTGGACTTCCTGATGATGTGGTGGTTTTTGGAGCATCCTGGGGACAGGTCTTGTTGCGTACTGGGGGGAAGGCTGCTGTCTGGATTCAGACTCTGAAGGTCAGGGAGGTCATCAGGCCTGAAAGACAAAGGTTTCACATCACCTGATCAGGTCTAACAGAGTCTCAGCTCCCGATGAACCTCCTGTCATCAGATGTTCAGACGGATCAGAGCCTCACAGCTCACCTCCATCTCTGAGATTTAATGTGTTCTGCTGGAATACCACTGCCTCCATCTGTGTTTGTGTTACTGTGTGACGTTCAGTGGTGGAGGAAGTAATCAGATACTTTACTGAAGTACCACACAGTAACACAAACAAAAACACAGGAGTTCAGGTGAGTCACATGATCTTTGTTCAGAGCCCTGATCAATCCTGTCTTTATTGATTAGCTTCATCTAATGATAGATCAATAGATCAGCAACAGGTGAAGCTGGTAGTGAAGTTAAAGAGCACCCTCTGCTGGGCCACAATGTGAACTACGTCAGACCCTGAGATCACCAACTGAAGCTTCACTACAGTTAAAACCTGACACTGTCAGCTGTTACAGACTGAACTGAGATCAGTTTCTAAATGAATCAGGTCACTGTGATGTCATAGCGGCGGTTGACTCGGAGACTCCAGAAACACAACAGGCAAAAACATTAAACTGACAAAACAATGTGACTTCATCCAGCAACAGAGTTCATCAGACAATCAGAACACCTTCTTTACACACACACACACACACACACACACACACACACACCTGCTCTCTGAGTCATGGACATTGTTGAGGTTTGCCTCGACTGCACAGAAATAGACTGTGAGTGTGTGTGTGAGTAAGTGAGTGAGAGAGTGAGTGTGTGTATGCGTGTGTGTGTGAGAGTGAGTGTTGTGGGATCATGATTCAGTCTCTGAGTCTAGTAGTGGAGTCTCTGCACCAAACCTGTTTCAGCAGGACACCAGTTAGCTTAGCACAGTGACTGGGAGCAGGGGGAAACTGGTAGCCTAGCTTAGCACAGTGACTGTGAGCAGGGGGAAACTGTTAGCCTAGCTTAGCACAATGACTGGGAGCAGGGGGAAACTGTTAGCCTAGCTGTCTGACAGGTGCAGAAAAAGGAAATATTCAGGTGACTGTTGCTGCTTCCCTCAGTTTAGTCTGACAGGTAAACATGTCGTAGATACAGGATCAAAGGAGCCAGGACCCTGTTCACACTGAGACCACCTTCAGACTGGGTCAACACAGACTCCAGTCTGGACTTCAAACACTGATCAACCTGAGAACTGAATCACATCGACACAATGAACCAGAGTCACTGTTGGACTGAACCAGGTGTTAACCAGCAGGAATCTGGACCCTGACGACCCCAGACTGCGATCCACCACAGGTGGATTCAGGTCCTGAATCAACAATCTGATGCATCGGTCACGAAAAACCTGATTCAACAACTCATTATACTTGTTTATCTGCCTCACACAGATCAGACAAGAACAGACCAGGATCAGGATCAGGATCAGGATCAGGATCAAGATCAGTCCAGACCAGACCAGATCAGGTCAGATCAGACCAGGATCAGGATCAGATCAGACCAGGATCAGAGCAGGCCGAGATCAGGAGTGACTGGCTGAAACATTTCAAACTGAGTCTCGTCTTAAAACCACAAAACTGTGATGAAGCAGAGATGAGATGGAAACGATGGACAGAGTGACTTGTTTCTGTCGCCTGCTCTGATACTCTCAGGTGAGTCTCAGGTGAGTCTGAGAACAGCAGGTGACAGAGTCAGCAGCCCGAGAGCAGACACACTCCACCTTGAGGTTTCATAACTGAGCTGAGACCAAGACAATTTTTCAGAAATTATGACGACTGCAAACACACAACTCTACACTTTTAATTTGAAATAATGGTGGCAGGAAGTGGAGACCTGAGGTCACGACAGTTACTCCTTCAGGACCAGGATATAAACCTGGTCCTGGACAGAGACAGGAAGTCAGAGAGAGAGAGAGTTTACACACACACACACACACACACTCAGACTCAGAGCTAATTATAGCCTCTGAGTAGTGTGTGTGGGTCATCAGTGGGTCTGGTCTAATGTCTGGTGTCTTACCGGTTCTCGTCTGGTCGGACTCTCCGGTGCTTCTTCCCTCTGCGTCGGTGTTTCTTGCCGGTGCCGGAAGAGCTCCCTGTTCCAGCGCTGACCGCTGCAGAGACGAGCAGAACATCACACACCAGACTCCATTCAAAAACCTGAAGATTTAGTGACAAGCTCCTGATCAGTCGGAGTCAGTCTTTACCCCGACCCCAACCTGTGAGCTGCAGTGTCAGTCCAGCAGGAAGAAAACAGCATCTTTAACTCAGTGATACAACAGAGTCCTGACCTGAACCACAAACCCTACGTGTGTGTGTGTGTGTGTGTATGTATGACAGTGTGTGTGTGTGTGTGTGTGTCTGACAGCAGCAACAGTCACAGCCTGGTACCGTTAGCCAATGCTAACTAGCTTAGCACAGATCAGTGAGTCACTGAGACCAACGGCACCGACAGCTCTTCAGTTATACCGGGACACCGACCCGGGTCAGGACCACTTTACCTATCAACATCCTGGCTCCCGGCCCTCGAACCGAACCGGGTCAGAGCGGTGTATCCCGGCTGGACTGGCGGTGCTCAGACAGTTAGCTCGTTACCTTCCGTTAGCCGACTGAACCGCGACAGAAACCGGCGGTGAAACCTGAAGACAGTCCAGTGGACTGGAGGTCCACAGTCTGCCCCGGGTCAGAGGGCGTGAATGCGGCGCAGCGTGGTGAGTCAGTGGCCTGTCCGTTAGCTCCGTTAGCTCCGTTAGATAACAGCTGACGGTCTGCTGTTAGCCTGTTAGCCGGTTAGCTCAAGCTGCGGCTCTCCCTGCAGGTTCCGGTCCGGTCTGCGCTGCCTCTGGACCGGGTCTGTTCCGGGTCTGCACGCGGTCATTCTGGGTGTGTTGTCTTCACTGTCTCGGTCCTACCGTTCATGGTCTCAACAGCTGCTGACTGACACCGGACACCGGGCTCTGCGCATGCGCAGTGACCGTCCACGCTGAGCCTGGACCAAAACTGGGAGCAGGGGCGGATCTAGAACATTTTGACGAGGGGTCAGTTTATATTATTATTATTATAAGTGTGATCATGAGATTCAGAGCCTGATTTAAAGCTTTAACAGAGAAACCTGGTCACATCATCACAATCCTGGAATATTAGTAATAAAACCAGTGTGTATGTGTGTGTGCGTGTGTGGTTGATTGATCTGTTCAGTCTGTGTGATTGATGACACCCCGGCTGATCTCTCTCCTGGTGCAGTATTTGTGTTTGTGATAAAATAAAATATCTGGGGCACTTTTTCTCAGATGAAAAGAAAAGCCTACATGTGTCCAGACTGTGTTAAAATGTCTCCTCTCTGTTCTGCTTTGTGGGCCAAGTTTAAAAAGACGTATACGCTTCAGGTTCATGAAGTTATTACTAAAAAACCTGAGGTGGTGCCAGTTTATTGTTTGTAATCCAGAAATCTCTATGGAGAAATCTGATGTGTACATTTATTTGTCAATTGAATGACTCTCAGAGCTCTGTTATTATACTGCTGATAAATCCTAGTTTCAGCCTGATACCAGTCACCCTCTGGAATCATTGATATAACTCTTCAATAAGAAGCAGTAATGTTTTTCTTTTTCTCTCTTTCTCCTTTTTCCTTGTACTTTGCTGGTCCTGTGTGTTTTCCTATTAAAGATGAACTGAAGTGAATAAAGCTCCAGCTGTGACTGGATCTCCTCCTCTGGCTCTAAACTTCTCTTCAGCCTGAGTTTCATTTTGAGGAAGAGGAGGAAGTTGCAGGTTGTTGGGGAGCGACATGAACACTGTGTGATCAACATATGATCAAGACATAAGATGTGGCTCCAAGCAGAGGATAAATCTGTAATAATGTGAAATAATAATCCATCCATGATCTATAACACTTATCTGTAAGGGTGGTGGGGGATTGGAGCCCGTCCCCAGTACATCCTGTACACCAGTCCATCATAGGACCAACACATTCAGACACATTCACACTCACCTGTTAACCTGCAGGTGGGAGGAAGCTGGAGAACCTGGAGAGAACCCACACAGGGCTCAAACCCAGAACCTTCTTGCTGTGAGGGGACAGTGCTAAGCACTGCACCACCGTGCCACCCAATAAAAATAATAATCAGAGACAGTCAGCTGCTGAAAGTCGATCATCACAGATCTGATCAGACGGATTTATCAGATCGTTTGTGATTTCAATCATTATTTCTTCTTCTATTTCTTCTTCTAATTGATGCGACACCACAGAGAACTGTTAAAATTATCACTTTATTTTTACATGATACAAATTGTGTTTGGCCTCCTGCCTCTTCACAATAAAACACATTTCCATTGCAGACGGACTCGTCTTCCTCATCATCATCCTCCTCAGACAGGTATTTACAGGCACATTTACACACTGTTAGCACACTGTACACAGTCGATAGAAAAGCAGTCTGTGCTTCATCACAACTGATCCTGGATTTATTTTATACAAACACGTTAAAGTTTTTATTGGAAGCGTTACGTAACAAGGGGTCCGATAGACGTCGACAGGTCGAGGGATTTCACTGAAACCAGAGTTTGAATCTGAACTGTTTCTTCATGTGAAACTTTCCTTCAACTCTGAAAACTCTGAAAACTGACAATCTTTGATTTTTATTGCTGCTGTTGAAGTTTGGATGTTTGGATTCAGTCTTCATGATGGTTCAGCTGAGATCAGAACTAAATGTTAAACTAAGGACAATGGATATGCTACTGTAACATAGCATCACGATAAAACTCAAACCGATCAAACCAAAACACCTGAACCCACTGTCTCCAGGTGTGTGGTGGATGTTGGTTTGTGTTTGTTCAGTGATAATTCGTTTCCTCCTCCTGATAACGATCATCAGTTTTAAACAAACAGCTGAACTGAGCTCACTCTAGCAAACAAACCACAGACTGCTCATTTCAAACTCTTAACACGCCACGTTATGCTAACTGCTATTTAAAGATGCTACCAACAACAAGAGGCCAGTAAACAAAAGCTAGCATAATGCTATGCTAGCTAACTGATGTTATGTTAACTACAAACAGCTAGTTTCAAACAGCTAGCATATCTAACATTACACAGGCTGTTGGGAGCCATCTTTGTTTAAGGATGTTACACATTCATGACTTCCTGTAGCTGTTAGCACCTAGCATAACATCCTCTATACAAAGACTTCTAATCACTGATATGCTAACTACAACCAGCTGAGAAGTGGACTTTGAGTTGACACTGTTTTTCTCAGCTTAATGCTATGCTAACTGTTCTGTAATGTAGCTCAATGCTATGCTAGCTGTTCTGTAGCATGTATCCAGTGTTATACTGTGTGAGTTCGATTCAGGTCAGGTGTCAGATGATTCAGGGTTTTGTTGTTTTCCCTCCTGGTTCAATAAGAGTTAAACATTAGAATGAATTTATCTTCCCATGATGCACTGGGACACATGACCAGCATAAAGCTGCTGTCAGAGCAGACAGACAGGGCCACCTAGCTGTAAGAATGAAGGCACAGCTGGGATAAATAGGTATAAATAGGACTTACAGTATGTACACACAATAAGTTAGTGACTAGCTAACACACACACACACAGACACACACAGACACACACACACAGTTTAAACCCCCAGGTCTCAGATTGTTTTGATCATTTTTCTATCGATCAGCTCTTTGTTTGTTCAGCAGGTTCAACTTTAGTTAAACTTTCAGTCTGATTCTAGTTTCTGTTTGTCAGTCAGCAGACGACCTGCTGATCCAGATCAGGATGTCCAGCTAAAAACACCTGTTCAGGTTTTATTTCAATACACCTGACTATTTCTGTCACTAACTCTGACATCACAGCCACCTCTCTCAGTGATTGGTCGTTTGAGGTGACAAAGAAGGTGGGAATTACTCTGAAAGAATCTGGCTCTGATGGGTTGGTTTGGACTTGTTGAAGTTACATATTGAATGATTCAGGACCCGGTGACCTGAGACCAGGACCCAGACCTGATGGGACCAACAAACAACCGAATGGACCTGAAGAAAAATGGACCTGATCCTGAACTGTCACAGGTCCAAGATTTGGGTCCTGATCCCAAACTGACTACAATGGAAAACTTTAGCGTAGACCCAAATCTGATCCAAAAAGAGACTCAGACCTGAGGTGAAAGGAACTCAAGGAAGGACTGACTCAGACCTGATCTTACAGTCAACAAGAGACCAGAGGAGGGACCATCAGCCCGGTCCAAACAGGACCTAAAGAAACCGACCAGGACCCACAGACAATCGGAGCCATGAAAGGAAGACTAGATTTAAGACAGACCCTGGGGGGACAGTCAGATCTGATCCAGACCGACCCAGACAGGGACAGGTACAGAGAGGGGCTCCTCAGAAACTTGACACCATCGTCAGGTCAGAGGACGAAGGTTACCTGTGGTCTCCATAGCAACAAGCATCACTGAGCTGCGTGCTGATTGGCCGATTAATAAAAACCTGAGAACCTCACTGAGTTGATCTGGACTGGACCTGGAACTGAGGAAGACTGGAGAGACTGGGAACCAGTGGATCAGGTCCTGAGGTTTTCACCGGTCCAGTTTACCTGAAGACCTCCAGGGATCATAAATTTAGTTCCAGAAACTTTAGTTTCAGTTTCTGTTGTTTAGAAACGTCATCAGGAACTGGAATCAGACTGAAACTGATCTAAAAACGTTCCCTGATTCTGTTATTGCGTTCAGTAAAACTGCCACTGCAATGCATGATGGGAACTTTACAGCCGGCGTAGAGACGACGCTGGTTTCAGTAGTAAAGGCAAAAAATACTGTCGGCTAAAAAACATCCAGCATGTCTGAGATCAGCAGATCAATCATCAATACAAATGATCAATTATCAATACAAATGATCAATTATCAATACAAGTGATCAATCATCAATACAAATGATCAATCATCAATACAAATGATCAATTATCAATACAAGTGATCAGTAGAAACCATTAATTGTTAAAATTGTGCTTTTTGACTCTTCTCAGAACAGTGCAGCAGAGAACTCTGGGAAATGCAGTGCAAGGCAGCAGGAGATGATGTTACCTGATCTGATTGGTTAGATTGTCGTGTTACATCACAGCCTGGTGTCAGGTCGGGTTTAAGTCTGGTTCTGGTTTGGTTTTACATTTGGTTTGGATCCAGGTCTAAACTGTAAATGACTTCAGCTGCTGCAGAGAAAAGAATCTAAAGATCCAAGATCTCCTGAGTCAGACAATAAAACCTAATATATTCCCAACACACACACACACACACACACACACACACACACACAGACACACACACAGCAGGAAGACACGATGTTAACTGAGTCCAGTGATTTTCTCAGAGCTGATGAAGAGGCTTCATCGTCTTCCTCAGTGAGGCTCTGTCTCCCTCCAGGGGTCAGAGGTCACTGCTTCCTGTGGGTAGGCTGATCGGGTCAGAGGTCATCAGAGGTCAGTGACTTTGTTCTCCACCAGGGCAGCGACCTGCTGCAGCCGATAGGCCAACTGCACTCTTCTGACCTGAACTGTCCTCCTCCAGGGACATGATGATCTGAGATAGAGACGGGTCAGAGAGAGAGAGACAGGTCAGAGAGAGGGAGACAGGTCAGAGAGAGAGAGAGACAGGAAAAGAGAGAGACAGGTCAGAGAGAGAGAGAAAGGTCACAGAGAGAGAGAGACAGGTTCAGAGAGAGAGACGGGTCAGAGAGAGAGAGACAGATTCAGAGAGAGAGACGGGTCAGAGAGAGACAGGTCAGAGAGAGAGAGACAGGTACAGAGAGAGAGAGAGGTCAGAGGGAGAGACAGGTACAGAGAGAGAGAGACAGGTCAGAGAGAGGGAGACAGGTATAGAGAGAGACAGGTATAGAGAGAGAGACAGGCACAGAGAGAGAGACAGGTCAGAGAGAGAGAGACAGGTCAGAGAGGGGGAGACAGGCATAGAGAGAGACAGGTACAGAAGCTGTCAGCGTTTCTTCTAGAGTTTCTTTATTATTTGTCTTTTATTTTGAAAGGAGCTGATTATTAAAATCAGAAGATTATTGATCAGGTGTCAAAACAGATGCTGAATGTTAAAAACCTGCTGCCGCACAGAGATCTGCCCTGATATCTGAGGCGAGGTCACATGACCTCCTTGTGTGTGATACCTGGTCGTAGTATTTGTTGATGTACTTGTAGAGTTCATGCAGAGCGACGAGGTTGTTCATCTCTGAGGCGAAGCTCTGAAAGAAACACAGAAGGTTCATGTTACAGTGACTCCTCAGTGGGGTGGGGGTGGGGGGGTCTGTGGTGCGTTTACTGACCCCAGACAGTTCAGTCAGGGTGGAGTCCATCTCCTGATAACAGCCTGACGCAGCGCTGTGGATACTCACTGTAATACCACACACACAGACACACACACAGTGTTAATAAAGTTTGTTGAAGTGAAGTGAGGATGTTTCCATGGTAACCATACAACAGTGACTCCATGTTTCTCGGTGTTTGAACTGTGACGGTGTCTCACCTCTCCACCAGCTGCTTGTATCGGGGGATCTCTCTCGCGTACAGCAGTTTATTGACAGGAGAGTCCTGATTGGACGAAAAGACATCATGAGGTCACATGACAAAACCACAAAACTGTAGGTGAACTGCCACAGGTCTGACCTACACACTGTAACAGACAGACAGGGTGACAGACAGACAGAGAGACAGACAGGTCATACCCGTCCCAGCTCGGACGCAGTATGGTTTCCATGGAAGGTCCGAGCGATGACGATAGGATTTATACGATGTTACGTCACCTGAACGCTCCAGAACAAATCCCAGGCCTTCAGATGCCCACCCAGGTCCGAGGTGGAGACTGGAGATGACAGGCAGACAGGTTGGGAGACAGGTCAGACAGTGATAGGTGACAGGTGTTGGTGACAGGTGCGCCTCAATTGTTGGTTCCTCCAGATGGGATCAACCGGGTCACAATGCTGCGGTTTCTCTGCCATGTCGTCCAGGAAGTCAAAGAAGAATCTGACGGCGATCGGAGGAGGACGCTTTGTACTGAGGATGGCCACGAAGATGTCGTCCACGAACTTCTGCAGCGTCCCCTACAGACAGACAGGTAGAGAGGGAGACAGAGAGGGATACAGGTAGAAACAGGTTGTAATTTTGTATATGTGTGCTACCTTCATGGACAGCAGTCTGGTCAGGTAAATCTCAGGTGTGTTAAGGTGTGCTACCTTCATGGACAGCAGTCTGGTCAGGTAAATCTCAGGTATGGCCTTGGCCCTCTCTCTCTCCCTCATGCTGCTCTTCCTGTGTTTTGGTATTTCAGGATCTTCGCTGCTCTTCACCAAGTGCCACAGACGCAGACCCTCCTCCTCCTCGCCCTCCAGCATCGGTGTTTCTACGGCAACCACACAAAGACCGACAATCACCATGACGACCAAACAAAAACAGAAGGAGATCATTGATCACAGGACTGGATGGTCCCCTTCACATCGTTCTAAAGAGATTCCAGAGGTTTAGGGTCCAGACGTCGTGTGGTGTGGATTCTGAATGATTCTGTTTTGTGCGGATTCTAGTTCTGGAAGCTTTACATGGTTCTTTATGTTCATTCTGCTCTGTATGTTCTAATGGTTCTGTTTGTGAGGTGCTCTCTCTGTTTGTCTTTATGTAGGCCTTGGGTTCTAGGTGTTCACTGTGTTGGTTCTCCAGTCCTCTCTGTTTTGGTTTTGGGTTCTAGATGTGCTGAACGGTTTGTGTTGGCTCTGTGTATCGTTGATATCTCTAACATTCTACATGGTCTTGGTTTTCGATTTGTTCTGGGTTTTTATATGTTCTAAATAATCTGATTGTGAAAAGGTATAAAGGTTCTATTGGTATTTATCTTTGAGCTGGTTCTAGGTTTTATATGTTCTACAGGGCTCTCGTTTATGGTTCTGGGTTTCACATGTTCTATAAGTTCTGGACTGTTGTTGTGTTGTGGTGTGTTGTGATGTTGTGTTGTTGTGTTATTGTTGTGTTATTGTGATGTTGTGTTAGATAGATATATGATACTATTAACCAAGACGTGGAACCAGAGTTCCAGCAGCATCACAACAGACTTAAGATGTGCTGCCCAGGGCTAATAAATACTGCGAATAATAATAAAAAACACAATGAAGAAAATTCAAGTCCAGGGCAAACAGAACACCATATTTAAGGTGCATGGTGTACAGTGTGTGTATGTATGTAGTGTGTAGTCCGACAGTGTTGTGATATTGTGTTGTTGTTGTGTTATGTGATGTTGTATTGTGTTGTGTTGTGATATTGTGTTGTTGTTGTGTTGTGTTATTGTTGTGTTATCGTGATGTTGAATTGTGTTGTGTTGTGTTTGTTGTGATGGATGTTGTGATGTTGTTGTTGTGTTGTGGGTGAGGTGTTGTGTTGTGTGTTGTGATGTTGTTGGGGATGTTGTGTTGTGATGTTGTGATGTGTTCTAGTGTTGTGATGTTGTGTTGTGTTGTCTTGTGATGTTGTGTTGTGATGTTGTTTTGTGTGTGTTGTTGTGTTGTTGTGTGTTGTGATGTTGTGTTGTTGTGTTGTGTTGTTGTGTTGTGGATGTTGTGTTGTGATGTTGTTGTGTTGTGTTGTGGTGTTGTGTCTGTGTTGTGTATGTTGTGTTGGGATGTTGTGTTGAGATGTTGTGATGTGTTCTTGTGTTGTGATGTTGTGTTGTGTTGTCTGTGATGATGTCTTGTGATGTTGTTTTGTTGTGTTGTGTTGTGTTGTTGTTGTGGTGTGTGGTGTTGTGTTCTGATGTTGTGTTGTATGCGTGTGTGATGTTGTGTTGTCTTGTGATGTTGTTTTGTGTTGTGTTGTGGTGTTCTTACTCTCTCCGGTCTGGAAAACCTGATTGACTCCGACTCCTCCTGAACTCTGACAGCGAGGAATCAGAGCGACTGTGGCTCCATCTGGAACCTGGAGAACAAGGAGGAGAAATGTTTAACGCTCAGCTGACTCAGAGGACACAGAGGACACAGAAGATCTCAGAGGACACAGAGGACACAGGAAGAACTCAGAGGACACAGAGGACACAGAGGACACAGAAGAACTCGTATAATGTGCCAGAGAGGAGGTTAAGAAGAACTCAGAGGACACAGAGGACACAGACAGAGGAGGTGATTGGTCAGACTTCATCACCTCATAGTGCTGCAGTGTGTTGATGCGTTTCCAGCGACCCTGAACCACCGCTATGACATCATCATCTGACAGGGTCAGGTGACCAGCCTGACCTGAACGCCACTCTGTCATCAAACACAAACACAGAGAGTATTTGGTAAGAGCATGAGCCGTCAATCACAGCCAGACAGGTGATGCAGGTGACTGAGGTGAGACAGGTGAGTGTTTGTACCCAGGTCCAGACTATCAGCTGCTGGTCTCTGAGAGAATGGAGCTCCCCTGTAGACCTGATCCAGGATCTTATCCTTCACCTGCAGACAGAGTGACAGACAGGTCAGAGGGAGACAGGTGACAGCAAGACATGCAGGTGGTAATCAGACAGACAGGCACCTACCTGTGTGATCAAATGGCAGTGCTTTGGGAATCTCAATAGGGACACGGCTGAACCTCAACCCCGTTCTTCACCAAGACCGTCAGAGTCTGACAGAGAGAAGGACAGGTACAAAGAGAGAGACAGGTACAGAGACAGACAGGTAGAGAGGTTAACAGATGATAAAGTTAAGAAAACTCATTTGTTTGTGTATAGATGTCAGCACACCTTGTTGTCCATCACCTGTACTGTCCAGGTGTGTCTGAATGAACAGGTGTGGACAGGTGAGGGGTGTGTGTGTGTTGCCGTGGTTACCATAGCGCAGTAGTCGATGTCCTCTCGCAGGTGTCGCCCGAATTGCTGGCTTTTCCTGTCAGCAGCCGACTGGACTTTCATCATCCACCTGATACTTTATGGCCCAGAGCATGAGTTCTCACCTCCTGGACAGACAGGTGACAGGTCAGAGAGAGAGACAGACAGGTCAGAAACAGATAGGTCAGAGAGAGAGCGACAGACAGGTCAGAGACAGATACGTCAGAGAGAGAGACAGACAGGTCAGAGAGAGAGACAGACAGGTCAGAGACATACAGGCAGGTCAGAGAGACAGACAAACAGGTCAGAGAGAGAGACAGAGTTATATTGAGAGACAGAGGTAATGGGGAGACAGAAGCAGGCAGGTTGTAGGAGAGAAGACAGGACAGGTCAAGAGACAGGGTCAGAGAGAGAGACAGGACAGGTTGTATATATACAGGTGGCTGTGACAGACAGACAGGCTAGAGACAGACACAGGTCAGAGAGAGAGACAGACAGCTTGGGGAGACAGACAAGGTCAGAGAGAGAGAGACAAGAGAGGTCAGAGAGATAGGTCAGGAGAGAGAGAGACAAACAGGCCACAGAGACAGGCTGAGAGAGGGAGAGACAGGTCAGAGAGAGAGAGAGAGAGACAGGCCGAGAGAGATGGGTACAGAGAGAGATGGCCAGAGAGAGAGACAGGGGTCGAGAGAGAAGCAGACAGGCTGAAAGCCAGAGAGAGAGATAGACAGGCCAGACATGATGGGTGGCCAGAGAGAGAGAGAAGGAGCAGGGTCAGGAGAGAGAGAGAGACAGGTCAGAGACAGACAGGCAAGACAGAGAGACAGAAAGGTCAGAGAGAGACAGAGACAGGTCAGAGAGAGAGACAGACAGGTCAGAGACATACAGGCAGGTCAGACAGACAGACAGGTCAGAGAGACAGACAAACAGGTCAGAGAGAGAGACAGACAGGTCAGAGACAGAGGCAGGTCAGAGACAGAGACAGGCAGGTCAGAGAGAGAGAGAGAGACAGACAGGTCAGAGAGAGGGCAGAGAGAGAGAGACAAACAGGTCAGAGAGACAGGTCAGAGAGAGAGAGACAGGTCAGAGAGAGAGAGAGCATAGGAAGGAGAGAGAGTGGTAATGAGAGAGAGAGAGGTCAGAGAGAGTAGGGAGGTGTAGAGAGAGAGAGTGGTCAGAGAGACAGGTCAGAGAGAGACAGACAGGTCAGAGAGAGTATAGACAGGTATATAGTATTTACTGAGAATATATGATCGACATCCAGTTGGTCAACATCTTCTCTACAACTGTCTCTGTCCTGAAACACAGACAGGGAGGGAGACAGGCAGACAGACAGGGAGGGAGAGACAGAATCACAATCAGAATCAGAATTCAAAAAAACACAATCCATCAGTTTCCGGTCTGAACCTGAATGGTCAGAAGAAAATAAACATACTGATGCAATTTGCTTCTGTCACATCTACAGCTCCTGATGTTTTCAAACCTACTTTAACAAAGTCTGAGGAAACTGGACTTTGTACAGAATCAGGAATCTGAAGAGAGTCCTGAACCGGTCTGAACCAGAAAACCTCTGTCCTGGATCAGGTTCTTTATCTGCAGAGAGCCTCTGAGCTGAAATCTAAGATCTGATGAGTGGATGAATGCATGGCTGGCGTACCGGCGAGCATGAAAGTCAGTCTCCATACACGATTGCTGGACTGTAGTCCTGAAGCAGACTTTCATGACCTCGTGAAGACTGTTTGTCGAAGGCCAAGTGAGGGAGCAGATCATGGGATGTAGCCCCGGTCCCTCTGAGAGAAACCCTGCTGGGCCTCCAGGTGTGGATGAACTGAGAGGAGACAGAAACAAACATCAGGTCCAGGTCCAGGTGTCTCTGATCTGAGACTTGAGGCGAGGTTACTGTGGCTTATCAGAGTAATTTCCAGAGTAACTTGAAAGACGCCAGGGACTTCCCGTTAACCTGTACCACGAAGTGGTGACAGGTTTTACCTGCCTGCTGCCATGGAAATTACGCGCCTCTAAAATTGCTCCAGCAGTTTTATGTTTGCAAGTTAACCTCGGTGTTACCGGTGCCATTTCTACTCAAGCCCTGCCCTACAGGAACAACCAATCTATATTGGCACAATGGGACTGAGAGAGGTCAATTCTATGGACTAGTTTGTTCAAGCTGTCCCCCCACCCCTACCAAAAAAAAAGAAAAAAAGTATGGTGGATGGTAGAGGTATGTGACCAATAAATGGTGTTTTATGTTCATATTTGTATTTCAATTTCAGTTATTTTTAATTTGTAATTTTTTTCTCAGTCACAGCAGAATTGAGTGATCATTAGTGTTGTATATTATCGTATTTCAATAACTTGGGGGTATTATTAACCTGAAAGACAATATAATGCGGTTGGTGGTTGCAGTAAGTGTAGACTGGCAGACCAAAATGCAGCATTAATGATGGAAATATGAATGGAACCTGTTTTATAGAATGTTTCTATTTGATCCAGGTTCAGTTTCCACTGAGGTTGAAATATTGTTAATATGAAGTTCATACTGAAATATAACAGCATTACATTCCACAAGGTTATTATGTTGCACTGAGTGTTCCAGGCAGAACATCATTATGTTGTAGCTCATTCTCAGACATGTTGTCTGTAATCAAGTATCCTAACCCAGAGAACATGTGACCAGTCTCCTGTCTTGTTATTTTATACAGTCGTTAGAGTCTTTAAATTTCTCTAAACCCACAGGAATTAATGTGTCATCCAGAGAGACATGATGCACGCCCTTTAATGAACACGCACCAATTTTGACGGTTAACACTTGACTCAACTTATCGATATCCGAACTACTGCTCTGATCATTAACACAGATCGGTGCAGTCAGGCTTGTCAACCTCCCGACTTTCCTTGATAACCCAGATATAACTGAGTAGGTTAAACCTTCAGGCATAGCCTCAGGTCCCACTGCACCTGCCCCCCCACCCCCAAGCCCTCACCCACCCTGGTGAGGAAGAGTCTGTTGTTGAGCAGGTTGTTGAGTTGCTGCAGACCC
This sequence comes from Lates japonicus, assembly GCA_033238685.1. Taxonomy (NCBI): domain Eukaryota; kingdom Metazoa; phylum Chordata; class Actinopteri; family Centropomidae; genus Lates; species Lates japonicus. The sequence goes on from BRZM01001421.1 coordinate 84,543, forward strand.
TGCTCCACCGTCTGCCTCCGGGACTCTGGCAGGTCCAGCTGGCGGCTCAGCGGCGCCGTCTGCTGGCCGGGGAAGAAGACTCTCTCAGCATACGTCCTGTAGTCCAGCAGGGGGAGTCCTGGTCCTCCAACATCACTGCTCAGGTCCATCATCTCTGTCATCAGGTCTACACAAAAAAAAAGAGATGACTCTTTATTTAATGAGTTTTGAAACTCTCAGGAAAACTGAGACTCAAGGTTCATCCTCAGCTCTGCAGCCGACGTGGACGAGATGATTTTATCAGACCGGACCGCCTGCAGCGTTCACTGAGGAGAAGACAGGTGTGTTCATACCTGAGAACTCTTTGCGACACTGATCTCCAACATTGATCTCCAGAGTTTCCAACTGCAGCAAAACCTTCTTATAATCTCTGAGAGCCTGTTTACTCTTCCTCCTACAGAAACACAGGAAGCTCATCAAACAGGAAATAAATAAAGTTCTACCCTTTCAAACTAAACCAGGAAACACCAGCTCATCTGCTGGACATTAAACACACCGTCCAAACTGAAGCTTCAGATAGAAAGACAGACAGGTGGTGGGCAGACAGACAGGTGGAGGCAGACAGACAGACATGTGGAGAGCAGACAGACAGGCAGAGGCAGACAGACAGGTGGAGGGCAGACAGACAGACAGACAGGTGGAGGCAGGCAGACAGACATGTGGAGGACATACAGACAGGTGGAGGCAGACAGACAGGTAGGCACCTACCTGTACATCAGTGATCACGACCAACACTGAGAGGATGATTACAGATGCTCCCGCCCCCAAACCGATTTGAGCAGCCAATGGGACGGGAGACAGCAGAGAGTCACTGTCATACTGAACCAGGCCCAGGTTCACCTGCAGGTTCCCCATAAACACCTGGGACACAGACAGACAGACGGGGAGGGCAGACATCTGTAAATATAAGTATCTATGAGCTGCCACGCATATCCATCTGTTTACCCCACAGGCCAGGTGCACAGGCGAGTGCAAGCTACCTGAGGTCAGGAAATTGCCACCGTCAGCCCACACTCACTGGCTGGACCTGAGGTCCACAGTACAGGTGAGCAAGGTCCAGAGTTTCACTACACCCTGATCTCCGAGTCGAGCTCAGCCACTCCTGTCTGACATGGCCTGGTCAGGTCCTGAATCCTGAGACAAAGACTGGGATTCAAGTCCCAGCTGATACTGGACAGACAGATGGCAGGCAGACTGACAGGCAGAGAGACAGACAGAGAGACAGGAAGACAGACGACAGGCAAATTGACAGTATGCGTGGTAGCTGTGAGAGAGACAGACGGACAGACAGACAAGATGTGATGACAAATGGACGACAGACAGTAGAAAGAGAGACAAGATGATGACAGATGTGGACAGAGAGACAGACAGATGGACGGATGATGTGACAACGACCTGGACAGACAGACAGGAGGGACTGGCTGGTGACAGAGAGAGAAGTGTGCAGAGAGATGGTAAAAGATAGACGATCTGGACAGGTGTAGACCGATGACAGAGAGACAGACGGACAGACAGATGACAGACAGACAGAGGGACAGACAGAGAGACAGGGCGGACAGAAAGATGGGAAGGTGAGAGATACAGATGGACGGACAGACAGATAGACGGAAAGGGGATGGATGGTACAGACAGACAAGACAGGTCCGTCTCACCTCCAATGCAAATCACTCCTCCAGCTCGAAATGACACGGAGAATCTGGGAGCTTCCTGACCAGAGGAAAACCTGCCTGATAGTAGGCAGTTTTTACCCCGGAGACAGACAGGTGAGAGGACAGACAGACAGATAGTCTTCTATTAAAAGAAGAAACCCCTTTGTGATCAGCTCCTGTGCCAGTGTTTCACTGCATACTCAAGAAAGTTAAAAATAGAGGATTCTTTTAAGATCTTTTATACAGGACAGGAGAGACTGGAAACAGGGAGAGAGTAGGAACGATTTAGTAAGGGTCCCGCCGACCGGAGAGTCGAATCCAGGGACCAGCCTAAAAAATACAGATTATGAATGAAGTCTGCAGCCTGTTTCTGAGCTTTATCTCTAAAAGGATTTTTTGAGAGATCATGACATCCAGAAGTGAGGTCACACTGGGTCAGATCAACAGGTGATCAGGTCTGACTTGGGGAGCGCCAGGACAGGTAGACAGTGGCTGGACAGGAAACAATTTTGATGGTCCTCGAGAACTCTGACGCGGTCCAGTTGGAAACTAGACGCTTTAACTTTGACCTCTGAGCCACCGCGGGAGTGGACAGGTCATCTGAGAGGATTTACAGGACGGGAACGTGTTGTCTATGGGATACCCGAGAAAACAGCATGCGTGGAGGCTTAATGAGGGATTAATTCTGCTGGCCGTCGACAGACACCTCTTGATTGGTCGGTTCTTCCACCGCTGTCATGGAGTCGTTGAAGACCAGCTGCTGTTTGGCCAGCGCGAGGAGAGCCAATCGCTTTCCACTTTGCACTCGGCCAGGCTCCACCCACACCGATATATGGGATTGGTTGCCGCACCACGCTCCAGGTTCCTGCTCGTCACCATGATGACATGCCTCTTGAGGACAGGAAGTAAATCCCTTTTATTAGGTCGTCAGGCCGTTATTGATTATCAGTGTGATTGATTATCGCGGATCAGTGACGGTGTTCTGATGTCAGAAGTTTCAGCGGCGCTGCATCGGTGATGACGTGGGGTCGCTGGCAATGGAAGGTGACGTTAGAACGTCCGCCGGGCTTTACCAAATGTATCCCAACTGTGAACCCCGTCCTAACTGATCCAGTCTTGACAAACCAATTGGTGTCGCTTACCTCCTCCACTCTGAGAAGAGGACTAGCAAAAGGAGGATAGAGAGGAGGTAGTTTGGTTTTGTTACTCCATAACCACTACAGCATCAAGTAAAGAAAACCATGAGCAAAAACCCTCAAGACTATTTCAGGGAAGCAAAGGATCCCAACCAACCACAAACAACCCTGATCATATCCCTATAGTTAGCTCCCCATCTCCCTTCCACAGAATACAACGACAAAGTTGTTTGTCGGTCCAAAACGCCCAGCCTTTCCGTAGCTTGTAGCCAGGCTCCAGCCAGCTTGACCACTGCTGTAAAGGATCCGTTGCGCCGTCTGCAGTCTGAAAGTAAGCAAATTTTTTCTGACTGAATGCTTGGTCAAGTCTTGCCCACTGCCAGGCACACAAGGTCGTTGCCCGGATCCAGTGCCAGATTGTGAAAAGTCCAGAGCTCAGCGAAGTTGCCAGAGGGATGAGTTTCGTTGTGAGCCAAGGCAACCGGTTATTAGCAACCAGAATTCTCTCCCCATGACAGCTGGGGTATAACCATTTCCATTTAGACAACTGAGCGCATACTTTCTCCCCCATCTCCTCCCAGGTTCCTCAACTTGTACCCCCAGTGCGCCCAAAACTCCTAACACCTTCAACCCTCCTCTCCCATTTGAGACCTAGGCAGAAAAGGCACTGCCTGATCCTCCCATTGCTCCTAACAACAAGAGTGCCTCTCACTTTGCCCAGTTCATCTGTGCAGATGCTGGGTTTCTCGAGAGAGACAAGGAGCTGCTGCAGACACCAAACATCCTCCTGGCTGGACACAGAAGAGGCTTATAATGTCTGCGTGAAGCAGACAATATTAAGGAACGCTCAAACCCACAGGGACTAGGCAAAGAGGTTCCGCTTGAGCGATCCTCAACCTGCACAGCAGAGGCTCAATTGCCAGACTACAATCATTGAGATGGGGACAACCTTGCCTTATGCCCCATGACAGAGATTGGCTTGTTCAACCCCTGCCCCATTACCAAACATCAGCATTACAATAAAGTAATCAACCAAGACACAACCCATCATCAGTCAAAGTTCCTAAGCATGGAGAACAAGTATGAGCGATTCAATTCTAAACGCTTTTCCTTGATTCAAAAATACAACACATAATATCGAATAACTGCATACATCAATGACAATTCTAATAAGAAAATGTTGTCTATAATATCTTCAAGTCCAAAACACAATATTTGATCCAAATGAATAATGTTGTCGGCATTTTTCTTCAGTCTATTAGATAGAGCCTAGATAGTATTTTATAGTTGTGAACAGAGCAGGGTAACTGGCCTCCAGTTCTTTGCAAGTGCCAACTCTTCTTGGCAGCAGGGAGAGTATTGCCCTCTGATGGTGGACACTGGGAAACCCAGTTTTATAAAGACTCATAGAAACTCTGTGCAAATCATGACCAATGATATTCCAAAAGTTTTAAATAGTCTATGGGCATCCTCAGACTGGGATCCCTGGTGCTCATCCAGACCCATTCGTTGACGTGCAGATGCTAGCTTTCCAAAGAGTTGGTTCTTGTCCAGATCAGTCTTTCCTCCGCACTGAGCTGAGGAAGATCTTCAGAAGCTCTTCATGACACTCCAGGTCACAAGGTTCGATCCAAACAGGCCAGCAGAAGTCTGCTGGTATACTTCCTCAGTACAAATTGGGTCACAGTAGTAATGCTCTCTCTGGTAGCTTGGCGCCAAGCCGCTGCTTTCTCTGCCACCGATCTCTCAAGGTTGAAAAAAAAAGAGCTTAGCATCCATGTCTGAGCTGAAGGAAACCGATCGACAGTGCTCCTCAACTTCTTGCAAGAGTGAGCTCAACTTGACCTTTTCTCTCCAGCAGAGCTGTGATGTTATTTGCACTTTATTCAAGCCTTCGATGCTCTTACTATCAGACTTGTGTCATTAATTACAGTTTTTATCCAAGGAGTAATAGAGGTGTACTGCTGGCAAAAATACGTATTTCAAAGTTTTTCCCAATTCTACCACATAGTTCTCTAATGATTCCAAAATATTCAAAATCTTGACAGAAATTTGTCAGCAGCAATTTATTGTTAAAGTGCTAACAGGACTTAGCCTACACTTCTGGATTTAAATTACTATTCCCATCACTGTCATTAAGTGGTGGTCAGTAAAACTAACTGATTTATAGCAAGAAAGCAATCTGGGGCTGAGAGTTTTAGAAACAAATTATAAGTCTAATCTGCCGCACAAATTAAGGCGGCAGACCCCTGACCCCATGTGTACTGTCGGGATCAGATGTTTCACCTCAAAAGAGTCAAGCAAGTCCAGATGTAATACGTACTGTTTGTGGTCTGAGACGACTGTAAGGGGTTCCCACAATCCTAAGTCAACAGTGAAATCTACAGTACAGTTGAAAATTACCACCAATAATAATATTCTCTCCTGATGCGTCAACTCATTTCTTTTAAATCTGTAAATCCAACCCTCTCGTTCCACCCTGTTTAAAGTATGATGTTGATGAACAACAACTGAGCTCCTCTATGGATGCTCTAACAACTAGCAAACGGCCTTTACTACTCTTGTGCAAGATAAAACAGATGTAGTGGAGCCTCTGGAAAAGAACAGCTACCTTTTTAAAAATTGAATTTGTTCCACACAAGCCTATAGGAACTCTTCCACCATAGACCCCAGTCTGTCTCATATCTTGTGACTGTATGTGCTCCTGGTAACAACAACATCGATCTTTTTGATCTGAGATCCAGATAATAAAGCTCTTCTGTCTATCCTCCCACTATTAATGTTAAGAGACCCTACTTTGTTATTCCCATAGATAGGGTCAGAGAAGGAAACCAGATGATAGAAACAGTTAACAAACAGAGGAGAGAGAGAACAATTCCAGTGATGCATCACGCTCTACTCTTTTAACTCTTCTGGTTTTATCAGCTGATTTTCTCAGAGTGGTGATGTGTTTTTAAGACGGTTGCTTTTTTCATCTAGGTCAAAGTCAACTTGTCTTTGGGTGTACACTAATCGATCTAATGAATTTAATAGTCTCCTAAAAGTACCTTCCACTTTGACAGATTTTGAAAGTTTCATCCAAAAAACAGATTTATCTCTTCCAGAGAAAGTACAGGTCGTGCTCATGCTGGATGCCCAGATAGGACAATATCTTGACCTCGATTCATCTTCCATATCCTCACATGAGGCTCACAGTTAAACAGTAAGTTCTCATCACTGAAGGCCACTCCTGGTTAAGATGACTCTTTGGGACAATTCCTATTGTCAACCAGCCCTGTTGCAGTGTTGTTGTCTGCAGCCTGAGAGAGGGCTCAGACTAACCTCATCTACAGACTCCTGGGACTCTACAGTCACGCCATCGTAGCACTGCTATCCCTGAGAGGTGGACCCTCTCCCATGACAACCAACTCATATTCTGTCAGTCTCGAGCCGGTTTCCCATGAGGCATCATTCTCCGCGCTGTCATGGACTCACGCAGCCATGTGAAGCAGCCACAGCAGCCGCTTATGCACCATGCTTATATAAATGGAGAACAAAAAAAGCTTAAATGTTACAGACAAATAAAGAAACTGGCCTTACCTGATCTGAGGAGAAATCAGTGGGAACACCAGCCAAAAAATGACCAGAAAACCGTTATTTGAACTCGCACCACTCACATACCACCACTACACTACACCAGTCAAATGGAAACTGAATGAGAGGAGGAGAGAGAGAGAAAGGAGGAGAGGAGGAGGAGGAGAGAGAGAGAGGAGAGAGGAGAGCAGTAGCAGCAGTAGTACCAGTAGCAGCAGTAGTAGCAGCAGTAGTGTAGCAGCAGCAGTAGTAGCACGCAGCAGCAGCAGCAGTAGTAGCAGCAGCAGCAGTAGTAGCTGCAGTAGTGCAGTAGCAGCAGGCCAGCAGCAGGCAGCAGCACAGTAGCAGCAGTAGTGCAGTATCACAGCAGGCAGTGGCAGTGTACTGCAGTACCACATGGCAGTGGCCGGGGCCCAGGAAGGCGCCAAGGTTCTGAGCTTGACTCGTCAGCAGCTGTCTGCCTGGATGGTCAGTCCGTCTCCAGATGACCGGACCTTTACTGGGAACCAGGTCCAGAAACTGAGGGAACCTAAGAGAACACACACACACACACACACACACAGAGGTGATGATCAGTCCTGTTGATCCTATTGATCCAAGTCTGATAGAGATTGATTGCACTTGATGAAACTGATTGGGACTTTAGTTCCGACTTTACTGAGGTGGGTCTGACACCCTAGACCCTGGAGCAGGTCTGGAGCTGGGTGTCATGGATCCAAGTTGATAACTTGTAAACATCACTCATTGGTGGGAGATTACAGGTGAGGAAGGTGAGTGTTGACACCTACACACAGAATCGCTTGATCTGAACCCATGACAAGCATTGACCATTCATGAGGAGGTCTTGAGAGGAAATGGACTCTGGGTTCAGAGGGACTCATGATTATAAATCAAATCCATCAGCTGTGGTCCAGACCCTGTGTTCAGGAGGAAAACCACCGTCTCACCTGATAGCTGAAGATTTGTGTCGACCCCCAGGTGGGGTCGCTCCCACGGTAACCAGGAGCAGGCCCTCCCCTGCTTCCCACTGGGCTGCAGCTCACACAACCCTGTAAATACACACACACACACACACACACACACACACAGTCATTCAGTAGGTATTTGAAATGGGTTCGTATCATGTAAACTCACCTGTGTGTTGTGTGTGTGTGTGTGCCAGAGCTCAGCAGCTGGGAGCGTTTGTTCACCTCAATCAGAGCCTCACGACATAAATTGAACACGGGATATGATTAATCAAACACAAAACACAGCCTGAGGTCTGAGTGTGTGTGTTACCTGGGTGGAGATCAGGCATCCCCCAGGCTGAGGCAGACACTGAACACCTGCCACTGACTCCGCCTCTACTACATCCTCCAGTACCATGCCCAGGTTCGACCTGTGATCGCCATCAAGACTCCGCCTCCAGACCGACACAGGCCACCCAAGACAGGTGGATAGAAAGGCTGTTTCCATGGAAACAGATAAGACCTCAACTGACAGACAGAGCGACCGATCATTAGACTCACCTGTGTTATCTGAGGAGGTGGGCAGGTGTCTGCAGGTGTGCTGGTACATGATTGATTGTAAACGCAGCTGGGTGCGGAGCTTCCCACACACCACACACAGCCGTACTCCTCAGGTACCGCCCTGCACTGCGAGCAATCTGATTGGCCGGCTGAGCAGTCGTATACAACTGGACTGAAGAACACACAAGAGACTGACGTTAACACACACACACACAGACACACACACACAGACACACAGGTGAGGTTCCATGCCTGAGGCCAGGTGAGGCGTCTATACGCCTCCTCCATGCAGGTAAACAGGAGCAGGAATACTGGTCGACTGGATGGTGCACATACACTGAAACTAAGCAGAGAGACAGATGGAGAGAGAGAGAGAGAGGTGACAGTGTGTGTTACCTGGTGAGGACTGCAGGTGAAGGTGTGTGTGTTACCTGGTGAGGACTGCAGGTGAAGGTGTGTGTGTTGTCAGGTGTTCTCTCCACAGCAGCTGTCAGGTTCACCTGGACTCCCTGGATTTCCACGACACAGACGTACTGAGCTTCGTCCTGCAGAGAGAGTCTGAGTTAATGTGACTAATCAGAGAGACTCACCTGGTTCAGGTATCTGCTCTGACTCTGATCCAGACTCTGATCCAGACTCTGAGAGTAAAACCAGTTCCCTCACAGTGTACACGTCCAGGCTCTGGCCCTGTAAAACCACAGTGGTGCCTTGGCTCATCGCACCACAGAACTCAAAATGGTAGCACTGAGGACAGAAGTGGGACCAGAGGAGTCCTGCAGGACAAGACAGGAGATAGAGTTGGAGATGTAGGCAGAGAGATGCTTCAAGAGAGACAGATAGGTTACAGACAGACAGACAGGTTACAGACAGACAGCAGGTTACAGACAGATCAGCAGGTTACAGACAACAGGTTACAGGCAGACAGCAGGTTACAGACAGACAGACAGGTTATAGACAGACAGTTATAGACAGAGACAGATACAGAGTCAGAGCAGTTATAGATGGGATAGACAGGCTATAGGCGGGTGACAGCAGGTTGCCAGACAGAAAGAGATCGGCCATAGACAGAGATTTCAACAGACAGACAGACAGGTTACAAGACAGCAAGTTACAGGCAGACAGCAGGTTATACAGACAGACAGACAAGTCACAGACAGACAGGTTATAGACAGACAGACAGACAGGTTATAGACAGACAGACAGGTTACAGACAAGACAGGTTATAGACAGACAGACAGACAGGTTACAGGCAGACAGACAGACAGACAGGTTATAGACAGACTGACTGGTTATAAGACAGACAGAATATAGACAGACTGACAGGCTACAGAGAGTCGACAGGTTACTGACAGACAGACTGGTTACAGACATACAGACAGGTTATAGACAGACAGACAGGTTACAGACAGACAGACAGGTTATAGACAGACAGACAGATGACAGACAGACAGGTTACAGACAGACAGACAGACAGACAGACAGGTTATAGACAGACAGACAGACAGACAGACAGACAGGTTACAGACAGATATATAAAATAAGCAGGTAGACAGGCTACAGATGAAGGTGACAGAGTGTTATAGACAGACAGACAGACAGATGTACAGGACAGATAGACAGACAGGTTACAGGTATAGGCAGTGTTGCAGACAGATGGTAGTTAGATGACAGACAGGTTTACAGGCAGACAGACAGGTTATAGGACAGATGATAGGTTACAGATGGACAGGTTACAGACAGACAGACAGGTTTGCTAGAGATGTATAGACAGGTTACAGACAGACAGGCTATAGACAGACAGCAGGTTGCTGGACAAGACAAAGTTAGGTTGCTAGACAGACAGACAGGTTTAAGGCAAGACAGCATACAGACAGACAGGTTACAGGCAGACAGACAGACAGACAGACAGGTGTCCTCACCTCTGGGTTGAGGATGATGTGTTATTAAAGGCTGTGGTCAGAGCAGAGCTGGATCCAGAGGACACTGCAGCTACAGTCTACACTGTTGACACAAGTGAGATGTATTGTATTCGCAATATACACACACACACACACACCCTCATCATCACCATCACCATCACCAACACCATCCAATCGTGTGTGGTGTGTGTGTGTGTGAGTCTTATCAAGTAGCCTGCTCAGGCGTACCCACGCAAATGCCCACAGTCGCAGAACGCCGCGCAAGCCTTGTAGATGGCTCATGCGATCAACCTCAGTGACACGGCAGGACTATGTGATCTGTACAGAGTAACAGGAAGTCATGAATCAGCTGATCTAAAACATGAGGGACTAATGACGACCCGCCTTGCTCACCGCCTCCTGTGGGATGCTGGGTGGGAGGAGTTCATGAGGTGATTGACAAGTGATGCTGGTTCCCATGACTACAGGCCGAGGGGGGAGGAGCCCAAAGACGCAGGACAGAGACTCGGACTCTGTGAGGATGGGAAGCTGGACGACCGACAGCGTTACCTTGGAGACGGACACAGAAACAGACCTGATCAGGGATCTACTAAGGAACCCAGGCTGGTCTCAGGTCCAGGAACGGATCTGAACGGACCCGAGTCTCTGTCACATCACGGTCAACAGGTTAAACATCGTCTCTCTGCACTGATCAGATTCATTGATCGATCATCAGGTCTGATTCTCCTCAGGTTCATTTCAGACTGGGTCTAAACCCTGGACCCTCTGAGACCCGGTCTCAGGGTCGGACCTGTGGACTGGACTCTACTAAAGGTCTTTGTGGGTCCAGAATCCTAAAAGGACCCAGTGGAAAATGCCGATCCGAGGTGGACCCAGGTGAACCAGACCTGGACCAAAGGACAGTAATGACCAGTTTACCTGTGTCTGCTCATCTTTGCTCTGATTGGCCGGCTGCAGGCTCTGTACTGTCACACACTGATTGGTTGGTTCGAAGCTCCAGAGCCAGTGATTGGACTGAAGGTGACGCTGACACTGATGTTTACGAGAACACCTGGAACAAACAAATAAACAACAAACATCAGCAGGTGAAAATGATGAGAGAGACAGGTAGAGAGAGAGACAGGCTTACCTTCCCTCCAGGACACACCAGCCACAGTATGGGTCTCTGAGGGTGAGACAGGACTGACAGTCTGTCTGTCTCTCACATGATGACACAGGAACCTTCGACAGCTGATAGAGAGACAGGTAGAGAGAGAGAGACAGGAAACAGTCAGTGTTTAAACTCATCATACAGACAGGTGAATAAAAATGGCCGCCGGTCTCTCACCCTGCTGTTGGTTAAAACATAAACGTGTTGCTGGCTGTCGTCCAATAGGAGGTCGGCACTGACTACACTGCCGCTGTCCACTGACACGCTGCCATACAGGTCACCTGACCTATCAGGACGCACCAACACCTGTAACACACACACACACAGGTGAGTCACATCTGTTCAGGTCTGGTCACACCTGTCAATCACCTGGATATTGATTGATTTATTGATTTATCAGGAACATGAGTCTGATCTCTGATCATAACCCAGACCTGGTCTCAGACTCATTGCTGCCAGCAGGTGGAGCTGGTTCAGTCTGATGGATCATCACCTGATCCACATCCAGGGTTTATCTGCTCAGACCAGATCCCAGTCTCAGTCTCAGTCTCAGTCACAGTCCCAGTCTCAGTCTCAGTCTCGGTCTCAGTCCCAGTCTCAGTCTCAGTCTCAGTCTCAGTCTCGGTCTCAGTCTCAGTCTCAGTCCCAGTCCCGGTCTCAGTCTCAGTCTCAGTCCCAGTCCCAGTCTTAGTCCCAGTCTCAGTCCCAGTCCCAGTCCCAGTCCCAGTCTCAGTCTCAGTCTCAGTCCCAGTCCAGGTCTCAGTCTTAGTCTCGGTCTCAGTCCCAGTCTCAGTCTCAGTCCTGGTCTCAGTCTTTCTGTGTTTTGCTGCAGTTTTCTGATGTTTTACTTGTTTGTGTGATTAAATATTAACATGAAGAATCAAAGCTGCTGTTTAGGCTCCGAGGCAGATTACACCTCATTAACACACACACACAGTCCTGCTGGATCCTTACCCTGGGGGACCTGGGGGACCAATATCCAATCAACAACAAGAGTCTGAGCATGCTCCCCTGTGCCCCCCCCCCCCCCCCCCGAGCTAAACGCCTGTTAGTCACACACACACATAGTGTGTCATTGTGGTTTGTTGATGAAGAGCCTCAGGCTACAGGCTGTTCACTGTGTGTGTGTGTGTGTGTGTGTGTGTGTGATGTAAATGAGTTGTTGTGTAGTTGTGTGTAGTAGTTGTGTATTTTCAGCCTGTTTCCTGGTGCAGTTACAAACAATCTCAAACAGGAAACAGCTGATTTCTCTAGGAAAACACATCACAGGTGAAGGTCTGGTCCCTGCAGCAGGTGCAGGTTTCAGGCTTTGTTCAAGGGCACTTTGGTGGTGGGGTGGGGGTGGGGTGTTAATCCTGATCCAGGAATCAAACTGATGAAGAATCAGCTGATCAGTAAACACTGAAAAATAACTGACGTGTTTGTTTTCTCATTGTTAGAAGAGACATGTCTGTGCAGGCAATATGAAGCTGCAGCTAGCCTAGCCTAGCCTAGCTTATCTTAGCTTAGCTTAGTTTAGCTTAGCATAAAGACCTGGTACAGACAGAGTAAATACTGTGTGTTCATGTTGTCACCTTGTGCAGTCGTCCCTCTCGGTCTCCCAGGAAGGCGATGGTGTGTCCCGCCTCTGTTGCTGTGGTGACAGCAGTCAGCTGGGTGGTGGAGGTGAAGGTGGGCGTGGCTTGGAGCGGCACGGCGCTGGCGATGGGGTTGGGGGTGTGTTCCCCGCCACAGGGATACTCAGAGAGAGAGACCTTCACACACAGACACACAAACTCAGTCGTCTGTTTCCTGTTTCCATCACAACAACACAGTGACATGAAATAAACACAAAAAGTAACTTCAGAGAAACAGACGCTACTGAGCATGCTCCAGGTGTAAGGTCAGTCTGCAGGTACGAACCAGGTTCAGTTCTCTAAAACACAAAAGACTGACAGGTCATCACCTTGAAGCCTGTTTTATCCACTCCACTTTAATCTGTGTGTGTCTGTGTGTGTGTGTGTGTGAGATATCTGGGTCAGAGCAGCTGTGTGTTTGAGTGACAGATGTCTGATGATAAATCCAGCTGCTGAAGATAACGGCTTTAATCCACACACACACACATAGTATTAGGGTCAGTGAGACACAGATGATGTGAGCTGGCTTCTTCCAAACCAGCTATTCAATCTGTGATGTCATCGATTTAAATCTGAGCGATCCTGTGATGATCTATTGGTGAATCAGTCATGGTTTTAACTCCCAGACCCCTCTCCTTCTCTGACCCCCACCCTATTTTGGGACTCCTCATCCTCAAATTGTGTATGTACACCTGTCCATGACCCGCTGCTGTCACACCTGTCTGCCTGTGTTGTTTAGTAGACAGAGACCAGGTGTTTTTACCTTTGGCAGTCGGAGACACTTTGATGACACGGCGTACTCGATGTAGGCCTCTTCCTGTCCGCTGCTTCCTCTTCCTCCCTCTGTGTAACACACTTCCTGTGCCTGCCGCAGCATGGTGTCCAGCTCTGCCATCCCGTAAACGCACAGTGCGGACCGACCCGTCGCCACGGGCGTGGATGCCTGCCCTGCCGACATAACAACGAACAGGGCGGGTTCACGCCTGAGCGGTTCCCTAACCATGCCCTGACAGTTGCCCTTTCTTAAGCGGCACCTCCACGTATGAGTAGAAGCTGCGGTCAGAAGCGCAGAGCCGCGAGGCGTAGGTCCGGTACTCCTTCTTGTGCCACATGTCCCGCCTCGAGAACAGAGTGACGCGATCGCCCGTGGTGACAGCCCACAAAGTGGTTGTTGTACTGGAATAACCCCACAGTTTGTCCTCCTCCTGAGAGAAAGCCCGGCGAGGCGGTACCACTGGGAACAGACGCCGCGTTGTGATTGGTGGGATGTCACCGGGACCCTTACTGGTGTAACCTCGACCCACCAGCATCAGATGCATCACTTCCTGTTTGTTCTCCACGGTTATTACCACACCGACGGTGGAGACTCGGGGGTCGTTGGCAGCACCATACTGGGTGTCGACGGGGTTGGACGTCTGATAGATGAGCTGAGAAATGTTGGACAGACTCCTGCAGAGAAACAGGACAGACGGTCAGAGACTCCGCCCATAATCCACCTGTGCAGTCTGACATCACCTTTTGACCAATGATCACGCCTGTTCCAACTTCTGAGTCTCTCTGTTTTCCAGATGCTGTAGTGCTGGGTCCAAAACTGTTAAGAGTCGTTCTGCTTCACTGCTGACAAGGAAGAGAGAAGCGGCTGCAGCTGAGTTACAGGTTTTAAAAGAAAAAAGTTTATTATTAGCTAACCTAGCTAGCATTAGCAGGTCCCTCTGATATAGCTCTGGATTTTTACAGGCTGTTTCTTGCTCTGAGCCACATCTTCATGTTTCAGTTGGTCATTTCTCTGCTGCTCAGCTAAGGTAAAGATAAAGCTGGTGTTAGCTATTAACCCCGCAGCTAGGATGAAAACAAACGTATATGGTATGTCTTCTGGGCAGCACAGAAAATAACGGCCAACAAACATGAAGATGTTGCTCAGAGCAGAAACGTATGAGCAGAGCTTATATCAGAGGACCTGCTTTTGCAAGGGTGCTGATGCTAGCTAGAATTGTGGCTAACAAGCTTTGTTTTCTATTAAAACCTATGTACAGCGCGTATTTCCGCTTCTCTTCCTTGTCATAGTGAAGCAGCAGAATGACTCTTTTTATGAATAGTTTTGGACTCAGCACTACAGCATCTGGAAAACAGGAGAGACTCCGAGAAGTTGGAACAGGAAACAGTCAACAACATGATGTCATTGTTGTGTCTGTGATGACTCTGAGATCAGCTGACTGTGGATCAGCTGACTGTGGATCAGCTGTTACCTTTTATCACAGATGCCCTGGTAGAGCGAACCGCAGACGATCAGACTGCCTGGCTCCACCCCCTGCCCCGCCTCCATCAGCAGCAGTTTGTTGTGGTTGTGAGTGGGCGTGGCCGAGGGGCAGTCCTGGGGGACGATCGGGGGGAGGCAGTCAGGGGAGTCCAGGTGGGGGCCGGTCCTGACGTGAGCCGTCACCTCCAGGTCGGTCGTCAGCTGGTACAGGTGGTCAACCCCGCCCACGTACAGATGCTCTGCCCCCACGTCCTGCAGCAGGTGAGAGAGGGGGGCACCGCGAAGCTCCACCCATCGCACCGAGGGGTCAGAGGTCCCAGTGACATCAGCAGAGAGGGAGGAAGGGGGGAGGAGGAGGAGGAGGAGGAGTGACGGGGAGATGGAGGAGGCCAACATGGCAGCTCCTCTTTACCTGCAGCAGGTGAGACAGAGACAGAGAGATGTTAAAATCTAGGGCTGTAACAATCCATGAATTCAGTGACGATTGTGTGTGATAACACAGGTCACTGTGGACCGCTCTGAGCTAACCATGACCTACACACACCCCAAGCCCCGCCTCCATACCCGGCTCCCAGCCAATCACAGGACAGACTTCACCTGAACAGTCTGAACACTGTCACACTGTGTCTGTTTATTCACAGAACAGGTTGTTTTTCAGTCTGGAATAAAAATGTCAGATGATGTGATGATGAATGGAAGTGATTGATGATGTCATCTCATATCGATCGCTGGCTACTGAATCCTGAATCCTGAATCCTGGTCAGTGTCACCACGCCATTACTCGAGACTCCTGCGAGTCAGAGTCAAAGCAGCTGAGTGAGATTCAGAGGAGACAGAGTCTCAGGTCTGTCACATACACTGCTGCAGTGACTGACCCAGATCAGACCTGAACCAGACTCAGAAATAATAACCTGTCACAGTAACGTGTTGCTGCACAACATGATGAACTGATGACATCAACCATTACAGCATCTAAATCTTCTTAGACCCCATCCCAACTAGGCTGCTTAAGGAAGCTCTGCCCTTAATTTGCAGTCCTGTACTAGATGTGTTAAATCTGTCCTTGGTAACAGGTTATGTGCCGCAGTCGTATAAAGTAGCTATAATCAAACCTCTTCTAAAAAAGCCCACTCTAGATCCAGACATATTAGTCAATTACAGACCTATATCTAACCTCCCCTTTCTTTCTAAGATCCTGGAGAAAGAAGTTGCAAAGAACAGTTGTGCGACTTTCTACAGGATAATAGTTTATTTGAGGTTTTTCAGTCAGGATTTAGGCTGTATCACAGCACAGAGACAGCACTTGTAAAAGTTACAAACGACCTCCTGATAGCATCAGACAACAGACTTGTTTCTGTACTTGTCTTGTTAGATCTCAGTGCTACTTTTGATACGATTGACCATCACATCCTTTTACAGAGACCGGAGCACTTTATTGGCATTAAAGGAACTGCACTAAACTGGTTTAAGTCCTATCTATCTGATAGGCTTCAGTTTGTACATGTTAACAACTACTCCTCCATGTACACAAAAGTTAGACATGGAGTTCCACAAGGGTCAGTGCTTGGACCAGTCCTCTTCACTTTGTATATGCTTCCCTTGGGCAATATTATCAGGAAACACTCCATACATTTCCATTGTTATGCAGATGATACACAGCTTTATCTGTCAATGGAGCCTAATGAAACCAATCATCTGGCCAAACTCCAGACTTGTCTTAGGGACATTAAAACCTGGATGACAAGCAATTTTTTACTGCTGAACTCAGATAAAACTGAAGTCATTATAATTGGTCCTGAACACATCAGAAATAAATTTTCTAATGATGTAGTTCCACTAGACAGCATTACCCTGGCTCCCAGCTCCACTGTAAAGAATCTGGGAGTCATCTTTGATCAGGATATGTCCTTTAACTCACATATAAAACAAACTTCTAGGACTGCCTTCTTTCACCTGCGTAATATCACCAAAATTAGACATTTTCTATCTCAAAAAGATGCAGAAAAACTAGTCCATGCATTTGTTACTTCCAGGCTGGACTACTGTAATTCATTATTATCAGGCTGCCCCAACAAGTCTCTAAAGACTCTGCAGCTGATTCAAAATGCTGCAGCACGATTACTGTCAGGAACTAGGAAAAGAGACCATATTTCTCCTGTTAGCCTCTCTACATTGGCTCCCAGTCAAATCCAGAGTAGAATTCAAAATCCTCCTCCTCACGTACAAAGCCCTTAATGGTCAGGCACCATCTTACCTTAAAGATCTCATAGTTCCCTACAATCCCACTAGGACTCTGCGCTCCCAGAATGCTGGTTTACTGGTGGTTCCCAGAGTTTCTAAGAGTAGAATGGGAGGCAGAGCCTTCAGTTATCAGGCTCCTCTACTGTGGAACCTTCTCCCAGTTTCGGTCCGGGAGGCAGAAACACCCTCTGTACCTTTAAGAGTCGGCTTAAAACTTTCCTTTTTGATAAAGCTCCTACAACTCCACTCAACACCTGCTGCTATAATTAGAAATTACTTATACTGCTATTAGTTTTACGTTAGCAGTTAATACTTTAATTATCACTACTATCATTACTACTGCTGTATTATTGGCATCACCTTACATTTTATATGGAACCCGTGTTATGCTGCGTTCTTCTCTCGCTACCCCCCCCCCCCTCCCCTTGGCCTCCCCTTCCTTTTTCTTTGAACCCCCGCTTTCTCGCTCTCTTCCTCCCCCCCCCCCCCCCCCCCCCCCCCCCCTTCTAAACCCAACCGGTCGAGGCAGATGGCCGCCCACCCTGAGTCCGGTTCTGCTCAAGGTTTCTGCCTCTTAAAGGAAGTTTTTCCTTGCCACTGTCGCCTAGTGCTGCTCATGGTGGATCTGTTGGGTCTCTCTCTGTAAATACCTATTTTAAAGAGTATGGTCTAGACCTGCTCTATATGAAAAGTGCCTTGAGATGACTTTTGTTGTGATTCAGCACTATATAAATAAAATTGAATTGAATTGAATGATTATTGATAATTATAATATAATATTTATAATTATAATTTATTGATGAAAACTGTATCAATTGTATAAATGATGTTCAGAGTCTCTGACCTGCAGCAGCAGATGAAAACACCTGAGCAGGTGAGTCTGAGCCTGAGGACGCTCTCAGCTCTGCTGCTTCTCTCAACTTATTAATAAAATATTTTGCTGCTTCACACTTTTTTTTCATCTGACCGTCAAACTGTAGTTGCCTGTGGTAACGTCACCATGGCAACACACCCGTCTCCATGGCAATGCAGCGAAATGACTCAAATCTTTGCCTCGCCTTCGTTTGGTTTTTTATGACATGGGTTTAAAGTGGTTCCAGTTGGTCTGTCACAGCTCCACCTGCGGGTGAGGACCAGATCCAGGACCAGAGGGGACCACAGTCAGGACTGGCAGGACTCTGTGAACCAGGACTCTGTGATTTTTTTACAGTGTGTTTTTCCCTCTGATACAAAACTCTACTCACCCCCTCCCGCTGTGTGTTGGTACTGACTAAAACTCGCTGTTTAACTTGCCCCAGTGCATGCTGGGAAACACCCCAGGCCTCAGGACACACACACACACACGCTTCAACATTTCCATGGTAATACTGAACATCCTCACAGTCTGTCTGTATGGTAATAACTTCCTCCTTCAGCCTGATGGGGGGGGGGGGGGGGGGGGAGACAGTCTGTGAGGATGGTGGGGGGGACGATGGAAATGGTGAAGCGTGTGTGTGTGTGTGTCCTGAGGCCTGGGGTGTTTCCCAGCATGCACTGGGGCAAGTTAAACAGCGAGTTTTAGTCAGTACCAACACACAGCGGGAGGGGGCAGAGGGAGGTTCATCTATAATTCATGCAGCTAAACGGAGAGATAGAGTTGGAGTTGTGAGGAGGAGAAGTTGGAAGAAAGAGAGAGAGAGAGAGAGGTGAGGAGAAGGACAGAGGAGGGAGAGAGAGGGGTAAAGATGGGGAGGGTAAAGAGAGACTGGGGGGGGGGCAGAGAGAGGTAGAGATGGGGGGGGCAGAGCTGAAGGCGACAGAGCGTTAAAGTCAAAAATGAGGGAAAAGACTCAGAGACAGAAAATGAGAAAATAAATTCATGTTTGATCTGTTGAATTCAGACGGACCCCCCCCCCCAGCGTCTCTCTCTCTCTTTGTGACTGTCTCTCTCCCCCCTCCCCTCTCCCCCATCCCCCCTCTGTCTGACAGTCTGTGTGTTGACAGTATAAAGGTGTTTTTCTTTCAGACTCAAAGGATTCACATAAAGCCACACCCAGAGAGAGAGAGTGTGTGTGTGTGTGTGTCACAGTGAAACACCTGGACGATATGAGCTCAGGTAAGTCTGTTTCAATATAAACTAGCTGCTCAGAGACTC
This sequence comes from Lates japonicus, assembly GCA_033238685.1. Taxonomy (NCBI): domain Eukaryota; kingdom Metazoa; phylum Chordata; class Actinopteri; family Centropomidae; genus Lates; species Lates japonicus. The sequence continues at coordinate 103,765 of BRZM01001421.1, forward strand.
AGATTAAAAACCAAGAACTGAGGTCCAGGTCCAGGTCCAGGTTCACTGTGAACAGGTCTGGACAGGTGTTGGCTCACAGGTCACATGACCTCTGACAGAAACTCAGCTGCTGTTCGTCACTGAAGCTAAGGCTGCGGTCCAACAGTCTTTAGGAAGGTTCAAACTGATCCTGAAGTCTCTGAGTGTCAGACCTGATCAGGTCCAGGTCTCCTTCACTGCTTCCTCTCTTATCTCCTTCAGCAGAGGAGACACTGGAGCTTCCTTTACCAAAGGAGAGAATGACGTCCCATGATGCCTTGCAGCAGCAGCAGATCCACACACATGTAGAAACAACAGAGTTCCTGTTTTCTGTTTGAGATTCAGAAACTGATGAAATCCTTCCTCCTCTAACAAAAAATCATTTTCTCTTCATAACAAATGTATAAAAGGTCAAAGGTCAGAACAGGAAACTCTATATTTCTGAATATAATTTACTCTGGACTCGTCACACAGTTCCTTTATTATCTGACTATCTATACCGACAACACCGAGCTGAACTTCCTGTTTCACACCTGATGACATCACACCTAACCTGCAGATCTCTGCTCTGATTGGCTGTAAGGTGTCACACAGTTCAGGGCTGTGGTCCAATAGTGAAAATCATGTCCTTTCCTGAGGAAAGATGTGAAGAATATAGAGAAGTCAGAGAAACATGGACGTTCTCAGAGTCTTTATAGACAACTACAAATGAGATCTGCTCCACCTGAAGAACACCTGAGCTGTTAGAACGCTCACATTTAAAACCATGAACATGAACTGATTCAAACGTTCAAACAACCTGACCTAACCTTGGTAACAGGTCTGATGTCACCTGAGGGACACCTGTTCAAAGCTCTAAACCTACTCAAGGACGACTGTCATTTCCTCCAGGACTCCTGGAGCCTCGACCTGGAACTTTCTCAAGGACCTCCTGAATGTTCAGGCCGGACCATAACAAATGCTGCTGTCTGATTGGCTGTCAGGTGTCTGTCCCTGATCTGTAGGTGTGTCAACCTGCAGGTAACCATGGTAACAGGACAGGTGTCTGCAGCGAAACAGTTTACTTTGATAAACGCTGCAGTTTGTTCTTCACTCCTCTTTTGTTCCCATCACGTCCCCCCTCCACCCCCATATTATCTCTGTGGTTTGCTGCTGACTCTCACACTCACTCTTCAAAGAGATCACACAGTCCAACACACACACATAGAGTGTGTGTGTGTG
>BRZM01001423.1:0-10457 GCA_033238685.1 Lates japonicus
TGAACAAATACAATGGAATAAAATCACATATATCATTCTGATTTATTATTTATCTGTTATGGCAATATTTAGTTTTGGCCAAATGAAGTAAAATAAACTTTTTATATCATGCCGGTATTACAAAATGTATACGGAGTCATATCTGTATGTATGTATTATATTTTGCATGTGCACTTAATCATATCCAGTCCGTCTTGCTGTTAAATGCTAAACCTAAACAAAAAATATATTTACTTTTAGAAGCCACCTAGGGCTTTTTGGGGTTAGTAATTTTCAATGGAGCGCATAAGATGGCTCAATCAGTTCGAGTTAAGAATAAATCTTTCAGCATGGTGTCACACCTGGTTGAGAACACCATTAAAATGGTTAACTTTGCTGCCATTGGCCTGGACTCAAAATAGGGACACCTTTATCTAATGATAATAATGATTACAATAATAACAATGATAACAAAACAACAGCAACAAAAATAATAATAATAATAAAATGATAATTTGGTCCCTTAAAACATCCTGTATTTACTAATGTACAGCCCTCCAGCCAGAAACCAGCAGCCTCCACTGGTCAATTATCATATCAGTCGCTTCTGTCACTGTGGTACAGGCTGCCAATGTCTCCCTCTCGCACCAAACTCAACCTAATGTGAAGAATGAAGCAGAGGCAGCCTTCGTGGTGAGGAGACCAGGTCAGTCAGTCTGACGGTATGGGGAAAAAAAAGCCCGGAGGGGCAGAACACTCACTGATGGATTGGGAAGAATTGGCAGGGAGTTGCACCACTCCTAGGGGGAATATAAGGCAGCGCCCAGAGGCACATGAGAGGGAGCGGGAGGGGAGGGGGAGAGAGGGAGTGCTGGGATACTGTGCTGCGCTCATCAAGGACTTAGTGCGCGGAAGGAATGGTGATATAAAGCAGGAAACGTGTGTTTTTGTGAGTGTGTGAGACGGAGAGAGAAAGAGTGCTTGGGTGTATGAGTAGGTGTTTGAGTGTGTGTGCTTAAGAGCAGCAGGGTTATTCATTAGCGATCTAGCATGTTGTGTCCTTGTCTATCAACTTGACTGCCCACCAATTACCCATCAGGGAATACTCAGGGGACTTGGTCTGAATTTCAACAAATTTCCAGTCATATCGGTGTAAAAAAAAAAAAGACCGTTTTGTGGATTTGCAACTGCAGCTGCAGAGCCGCAGGACACACAGTCCTTTGTTAAAAAAAAAAAAAAATCAAGTGGAGGGAATAAATGCCGCAATATGAACAGTGTAGTGCGATTCCTTTGTATTTCATACAGCAGACACATTTCACCCCTGGTCTGGTGGAAATCTCTAATCCTTTACGCCTGACCCACAAGGCCATGCTGGTTTCTCTAGGGCCAAGAAGTTTTATTTTTTCTGGCTTCCGTCTAATATTTTTCTTTAGCTCTCTGGGCCTGTGAAAAAGTATTCACATAAATAAATCTGAGAGGGGATAATCACCCTTTGGTTAAACTTGTGTCAATGTGTGATGGTCAGAAGTACAGAAGACATGAAGCTACAGTTACTTGTCCCTGCAAAGAAAATATTCCCACACGCCTGCTAAGCTAAGCTAACCAGTTGCTGGCTCCAGCTACACATTTAACATACTGACATAAGAGCTGCATCAGTCTTACTATTGAACTCTCCTCCTGCAAGTGAATAAACTTATTTCCCAAAACACTGAACTATTCCTTTAATGGGTCACAAGCTAAAATGGTTGGGAACCACTGTCCTACATAAGGCAGTGTGCTCTACCCTGTTTACCCTGAGAGGACTATGTCCAAACAGGTCATCACCAAGAAAAACTCTGAGCAACGCAGATCAACACAGAGACAGGGACTGTTTGCCAGGACTGAATTATTTCAGAGTGAGACATGTAATGAGATTTTAATGAAAGTGAATGAAACTTCTCATCTCTTGTGATGCTGCCATTCATCAATTACTATGGCTTACTAATGGAGTGGAAATTATTAATCCCTTTTAACAATAAATCAGATGGAATTCCTCAAATCAATCCACATTCAAGTAAGATGTATTTTGTAACTTGGAGGAGCACTGCACCAGAAACGAGGAGTGTGTTTTATGCCTGACACAGACTGGAGCTATCTTTACGAAGAGGACGGCCTGGTGCTCGGAAACCACCCTTTAACAGGAGGAAGTGTCCTTGAGCAAGACATTTATCTGTGCCTGACCCTCCCCTTTGTCCTTCCTGCAGCAGGGCAGCTGAAAACTTTATAGTACTAACATATAAGTCTCACATTAAATTACACTATTACGTTAAGAAATAACCTCTGGCATGAAGAACTTCACCTGTGAATGTCATATTTTCCAATAACTTTCTGTGATACAAGGGTTTGTGGGTGTTAATGATTGTAAAACCAAGGATGAGTCATTGTATTCACAGTAGATGTAGATGAAAAATACTGATCAAGAGAGCCTTAGACTATAATCCTGTTGAAAAGAAAAAATGTCAAAGTCACTTGCTGGTGGTGACAGGACTGTAGTCTAATCATTTGGATTTTTAATATTTTATCTTTTGTTAAATTCTCTTTTTCTATATTTTATTTGTAAGCATGAGGGACTAATACTGTGTTAGGGTGTGTATCACATGGGCCATGGGCGAGAGGTACACCTGTATGGATCACCAGTCCATTGCCATCTCATATAGAGAAACAACCACTCACACTCATATTCACACCTATGGGCAATTTAGAGTCACCAATTAACCTGTATGTGTTTGGACTGTGGGAGGAAGCTGGAGTACCCGGAGAGAACCCACGTAGGCACAGGAAGAACATGCAAACTCCACACAGAAAAGCCCCGGGCTCGAACTGGGGCTCAAACCCAGGACCTTTTTGCTGTGAGGCAACAGTGCTAACCACTGCACCACCGTGCAGCCCATCTGTCCTATCCAATAAAGGCAAAAAGCCCCCCCAAAAAAATATTAAAAAAGAAAGAAAAAAAAAAGAGATACCAAGCAGGGAGGGTTATCCAGACCAACAAGTCCAAGGAGTGGATAGTACGAATCTTGCTGTGACTTAAGACCAAAACAGACACTGCTAATTAATTAGGGACCACCAGAACAGCCTCCCAGTGAGACTGGCTGGACTGTCAGAACTGTCAAGTCACAGGGTGTTAGTACCTACCGCAGCAATCTAACCACAGCACATAAGATCTCTACTAGTATGCCTTAGACACAGACCCTTAAAGAGAGGGTGACCAGGGTGGTATCTGTGGGGAGCATCACAACGCTGAAATGGCAGAAAGAGCACCAGAAGAAGACAACATTCACAGCTCCTGAACATCAGACTCAAACCACTTAAAGCATTGACTGGTAAGGGGTCAAAGGTCTGACCAGGAGTCAGTTGACAGCTGGATAAAGATCAATGAGAACACATTGACAAATACGTAAGTCTAGATAGCAGAATCAAAAACACTTAAAAAGGCAACAGAATACTCAGTTTAATGTATGTTTAAGCTACCCCAGAGTATAATCTTAACAAACATTTAGTATCCTTCTTCTGAAACATTAAAATTTTACAACCATAAATCAGTCTATCTCTCAGAATGTCACAGTTGTCTCACAAATATATTATCTGTATGATCACTGATGAGCCAGATTGTGTAAATTAGTTTCCCTGGTAAACTGTCGCTCCTCCACAAACTTCCACACAGAACACATCAGCACAGTCAGCTTTTAAAAAAAATCAGCACCACAAAGCCAACAAAGTGCTGCAAAGCTAACAAAGTGCTTTTGAAGGACAATGACTCAACCAGTTGAGGTTAAATGAGGTGCAAATTGTCTACTGTGTAGTGAGTAAATGATGCTTAGTAGCTTTGACGAATAATGACTTATTACATGAGTATGATCTCATAAAGACAACGTGTGTGTTTTTATGGGAGCTATTTCACAGGATTCCAGACTGAGGTTCATTGTGTTGGGCTCCCTTAGGACTGCTGAAGGTAAAAGAAAAAGAGCTGTAGGTAGGTGTGTTCACAGCTTCATGGAAAGAGCAAATGTAATCAACGTGTATATACTGCTACAGCCTCCAGGGTAAGTAACATTTATTCTTTTGAATATAAAACTTCAGCTTCTCTCATCCGATTGTTTATTTTGACTTTATTCACTACACATGTATTATTTTAAATTCCATTTATATGCAACAAAAGACATAAGGTACACAAGCTGTAGACTTTCAGACTGTATCATTGAAGTATCTCTATACCAGATTCTGTTTTAAAGGGATCTAAAATTATCTGTCCAATAGATTGTGTTCTATGTACTGCAACGGAAAATTGAGGGCAAACAAATGTGGGGTTCCAAATAGTGATATCCACCACTGAAAAGCCCAAGTCCTCATACCCAAACAACAAAAATATGAGAACAGGACAGTTTGCTCCAAAACGATTACAAATGACTGCTACAAAACAGATCTAAATGACTGTTTGTGATACCACCAAGATGAATCTCCAAACCAGAAACCATGAGCTTGCTATTAGAGACATGAAGGTGGCCTGCAGGCTGCTATGTGCAGTCAAAGCTGGTAAACAGATGATTAGTATTAGTATTAGTATTAGCGTTAGTATCAATATTATTAGTATTATTATTGCACACAACCTTTTAGCAGATCGTCTAAAATTTGCCACCCCCACATTTCACTGCATAGAGGTCAATTAAAGTTTTTGAAAAAAACAAAAGAAACATGATGGTGTCCAGAGTTTGTTATGATGAGTATAATGTGACCATTCAAGAATTTTATCATAATTATAAAAAACTATGTATGACTGTAAGGTCTTAAAATAAACCAGGATGTTTACTTGGAGAGACAAATTATGGAAGAGCTATTCCATAGCCTTTGTCTCTCATCCAAAACACATATATATACAGGCTGCACACTAATTGTAGGATTTCGTCAGTAGGTGCTCACACGTACTGAATCGATACAGACAGGGGACACAGTAAATACTCCAAAGCCAGGGGAATTAAGCACTGTCAGAAACATGTGACATTTGGATGAGGCTCTTGTGGGTTTCTTGACACATCAAGCTTAAAGGTCAGGCTATGATAGAGAGTCCTTGGACAGGCAATTGTAATTGACCTTCTCCTTTGATAGTAGGTCACAGATTGACATATGCTTCTATAGGGGCCTGGCTTCATTCACTGCTGTACAAATATAATTAGTTAAGTTGCTCTGGGAGTCATTAGGTACAGTAAGTATTAAGCGTAGAGGACAGGGTTCAACAGTGGTGAATGAAGAGAAACAATAGCTTTTTTTTTCTTTCTTTGTTTACAGCTTTGTGGTGGATTTACTGCCAACAAAAGATCAGAGTTAAAAAATGAGATATTCATCACTTCATAGGTTTTATAAGGTCATGTGTTTTGTGGTCTGCAATCATGTGACTGCTGCTTTTTCTTGCTTTTGCCTCTAAATGTTGATCTCTCAAATCATATGACATAGTCAAAATGTATCAGGCTGTAAGTTTCTGGTATGACTTCAGCAAGATGAACACATGCCTTAATTGACACAAATATTTTCCATTAATAAAAGTTTCTCTTTCTCTCTTTAATATAATAACATTAATTATAGCACAGAGACTTCCAACTGTGATTAGCTGAGAGGGGCTCTAATGAGTGCAAATATGTAGCTCTCCTATGGCATTGCTATAAGTGTCACTCTGTTTTATTTACCTTTTTATGCCTGTAACCTGGCAACCCATCAACAGCCATCAGCTTGGCTACACATGTGAACCAGCTCCACTCAATTTCTATCTTATGGAAATAGATCATAATAACTTTGTTTCATCTATTAGCTTTAGATATCTGAATGAGCCTTAAATTGGCCCTAGACGGTGATTAATGAGGTTTACATCTCTGGTATAATGTGTCGGGTTTGTCTGAGTTGTTTCTGAAAATGAAAGCTGCCTGGCACGTCCTGTGTGTAAATCAGGCACAGCTTAGGGACAAATACCATTCATATCATGCATAGTGCTGTAATGGAGGCAGAAAGATGGACACAGATCAGAAGAAGAGGAGGAACTGCTTCAAGGACTTATGCATCCTGGACATTCACATTCTCACCAAGCTTTATTGTGTCAAATGATTATCAGTAATAAACTGCCATAACATTTGACTTGATATTGTTTGATACACTATAACATTGCATTGACCTCTATTGCATCATCAAATCTTAGAATTACTGAGAGGCTACACTGGAAGTAAAAATGTAACCCCTTGCATTCAGCTCTGTTACACATGCATTGACTGGATGTGTGTGTGTGATTTTTTTCCCAAGCCTATGTTCTGCTGATGTACATAAAAGCTCTATTTAAAACCCTTGAGGAGGCATTGCACTGCTGCCTTAATCAACACATTTTTATTAACAATGAAGCAAATAACCATATGTTAAAAGAAAGTGGCCACCTCTACACAGTCTTTTAATGTCCGTCAGCCATTGTTTTGGTTTTAGGGTGCACAACTTTACCATTTTACTTCACTGTCACCAGTCTTAGTTGCCTCATTTTCAATGAAAAACCTCTTATAAACCCATTCTATGCTACCTTCTCAACACCAAAAGACAGACTGAAAAATATAGTGGATATAGTGGACCATTTAGCTGCCAGAAAGAGCAAGAGATATTTTTCTCAAGACTAGGTATAAACTAAAACTGCACTAGAAGGAGAGTGAATATTGAACACACATTCATCAGGTGGCCAGAACCACAACTCCAAATGAATGCTAATGTTGCTCCTTCTCTGCTAGACATGTAAATAGGTGATGGTTTGCTAACATATTTGGCATAACAACTTCATGTGGTGTAAGTTCAAACTCATATATTTATGACCAGTAACAGCAGTACTATTAGTCCTGATCCTTTCAGTCCAGTCCCATACTTACATAAATCAACAGAATACAGACTGAGAATAACTGTGATTTTGATGAGGACACAGTTGCTCTGTGTGTGAGTAGACAAGACATGATTTACTGGACTCTCATTTCACACGGCAGACTTGTTGAGACCAACACTGCACTGCAGAATACAAATGTTGCTTTCATTTCCAATTGATTGAGAAAGACTAGAGGTAGTTACTAATAGAATGTACAGTTTTTGAGACTCTGAAGAACCAAAATGGGGGTATATCAGTTCATCTGCTGTCACTAGCTTTTCCAGACCATGTTTGTTGAACTGAGCTCATAACATGGCTAATAGGCACGTTTAAGTTACTACATGCCATTTATAGCACTCTTAAATAGACATGCACAACTGTAATGGTCACTCTGTGCATTTTAAATCTAATCTATCACATCTAATCAGTGAATATGAGTGAAAAGTAAAAATAAATGCAGCTCCTTCATCTTTGAACATCCAGCTTAGTATAGAGAGCTATTTTACTTATCCAAGATCGCTTAAATACTTTACATTGTGTCTTTCCCTTGTTCACTTATCACTTGATCAGTCTACCACTAATTACTTCTTTGCACTATCACATCTGGCAGCTTAATTACTTGCAGTCCTTTCATGTGTTATTTTTCTTCAAGAGGAGAACAGGTGATAAATATACCCCTGAACACTGTTGTTTTATGTGACTGATTGTTGCAGCATTAAGGCATCATTGCAGTGAATGTGTTAATGAGTACAGATGCAGACTTAATAAAAGTTTTGAAGTATTTCAACACCATAAATCCAGTATTTAGTCACAGACAGCAAGAGAGGCAGGGTGAATAGTTGCTGTATCGATTACTACTTTAATTCTAAATAGAGACTGACAGATCGGGCAGCTACTGGATCCTCCAGTGGCTGAGTCAGTGCCTTGTCGCTGTCACAGCTATGCTTGCCAGTGGCAGGTTTGTTCCCCTATCAGTGGATAAGGATATCCATCTTCACACCTCAGGGTCCCCAGTAAGCAGCCGCTTTCCCACATGGCCAACTTTGCTGAATCCAGGCAGGGCATTTCAGGTAACCAGCCTCTCTCTGTGGATGCATTATTTAGCCATACTTCAGGGACCTTTTTGGTGTTGGAGTGGGGAACTCGGGGGCAAGGCTTTGAACTTTATCATAGCTCTTTTTTGTGTGATAAATTTTATGAGTTAGCCACCATTTCCAGACTCGCGTCCTGTGATACTTAACGTTTGATGAAGAAATAAAATGTGTGTCGTGACAGAGCTAGCAGTGTGCTATCAGGAAATCAGAGAAGTCAGATTTAAACTACTTTGTCAGCAATACTTCCCTCATCCTTACTGAAGTATCCTTGAGCAAGTTACCGATTGCTTGCACTGATGTGCTGAAGCAGACCCCAGATCACTTGGCACAAGTAAGAAGAGAAGTTCTCTATGAGGATTTATGGAAAATATAATGTTAATGGACCTTAGCGACAGTTAATCAGGAAGACAACTTCAATCATTCTCCCTCACTCCCTCAATCATTATTCCTGCTATGCCACACCTCTTGGCTTTCTTCCCTGTTTCCTTTATTATCCTGTCAGTTTAAAATCTAAAAGACAACTCCTTCCTGTTTAACTTTGTCCAATTACATGAGCCTAACACCACCATCACTTACCTAAATGGGAGCCAATAACCAATCACAAAATCATTTATCAATCAAATTAAGTGCACACATAGCATGATGCCTCAAGCTCCTGATCATGCACTGACCCCAAATGGAATATCTTTTATCAATAATGAATTATGCTCTTGAATTAGTCTCTCATGACTGAATTATTTAAGTAGATCTTGAAATAAAATGTTTATAAATAGAGAGTGAATTAAGGAGTTTATTTGCAGTACTAATAATTTAAAGTCAAGTCAGTTTTATGTATACAGAGCTGAATTATAAAAGAAGTTATCTCAGGGACCTTTTGTTTTAAAGTAGGTCTGGACCATATAGTACAATAGACGCTTAGTTATTACCTGTACTGACATTAACTGGCTTACAGCTAGCTCAACTACATACTATGAGTTATAGCAATACATTGGCTTGATATTTCTATGGTGAAAAAAATGCAAGAGCTCTCATGCTACATAATTATCAGTATATATTAGTGCATGTTTTGAATTGCCACTCAGAAACTTCTGTTATGATACCACATTGTATATATACACATAACATAACATAACATAACATAACATAACATAACATAACATAACATAACAAAACATGAAATGTCCACCAATGCAACATGACACATTTCCACTTCTGGTGTAGACAGAAAGATAAAGAACAAAATAACAGTCTGGACACTTTATGTCTGTTTGATTCTATCTGTGGCTTCCTGAATGGCTCAGTAGTTTTTATCTGTATTTATTTGTTTAATTGTTTTTGTATTTTTCTGTTGAATATTTCCAAACCAGGCCCAGTAGACAAGGTGAGGAGAAAGTGAGGACACAAGCTGAGAAAACACAGTGCTTCCATTAAAATCATTTAACACTTCAAAACACTTCACACTTTCAAAACTAAAAGGAAATTTTAGTTTACAACCTGTTAATTCTCAGAACTTGAACTTCTTAACAGATTCAGTTACCATGAAAAATTACAGTATACAGTATACCAATATCTAACACACATTACTGGCACATTATAATACAAGACTGTATTCTACTCTATAGCCACATAAATATGCACTATGTATCCACACAAATTCCCCAGCCTGCATGCTCTATTTAAAGTTTTATCGTGCTAGTTCACACAGTATTGTGGCAATACATTCTCATCACCTCAGTGCATCCAAGAAGGGTTCCAAGAAAGTTATAAGGAACAAAAGAAAAAAAAAAAAAAAATTGGGTAAATTTTTTTTTTTTTTTGGTTTTTTTTTTTTTTTTTTTTTTTTTTTTTTTAATTTTTGCTTCATATTTTGTTCATTTTATTTTCTTTCTTTCTTTTATTTTCAACTATGCACCTGGTTATTGTTGAAATAATTTCATGTTTTTTTTGGGTGGCCTTGAGAACAGACCTTAAATTCTGCAAATAAAAAGGGAAAAGAAAAGACAGCAGACATTCTTCTGTCTGTAACTTTTGTTTTAATCTTGTTGCATTAAGGCAAAATTATATCAGTCATGAGTGACAATGTGTCTGATGTTTCTCTTAAGAAGCTAAAGGGTGCCTGAAGTTGATTTATTAACAAAACCCATGTGATAAATTAAATTGCCAAACAATAAAAGTTTAGAGTTTAGTTTGGAGATAATAATTTTAGGTGGTTTTGTGCTGGAGACTTTGCTAGTTAGATTCAAGACTGTTCTTCGGCACTCAGTTGAGCTTTTGGTTAGGTGTTTTTGGTAGACGAGCAGCCTGCCTGGTTTTCATAACAGTTGATGATGGAATAAGTGCTCTAATTACCATACTGAACTTTAGCTGAAACTTGGCATTGATTAAACAGCACAAAAATCTTCAAGGCAAAAACACAGGATTATTAAAAAGGCACTCATAGGCACTTTTGTTCCTCTGTCTTAATTTGTTGT